>SSNR01001705.1:2383-12766 GCA_006937965.1 Callopanchax toddi
CCTTTAACCTTAGCTATGAGTCTGAGCTGGTAAAAACTGATCAATGAGGCTTGAGGACAATCAATGACAAACAGTCAATATGGAGCAGTTATTTTTGACCGAGAACACAAACATGGTTAACATGAAACTAACACAACATGAGGGTTAAGTAAATTTACTTAGTTACTATCCACCTCTGGCCACAATCCACTCAAAAATTGTTCAGCTGGTTCGCAGGCATCATCCCAACTATAAGGAAAAAATTTAAAAGGTTAGAATTATGTGTTTGATTTTCATCACTTTGAATCTATCCAAACATTGCTTATGTTGAATTTACCATGTATTGCATGGGGCCCATCGGATTTGACGTCATTATTTCCCTGAAAAACAGATATTTGGGAAGAACAATTATTCAGTGGAGCTCATATATCAACCCCAGTGAGTTTTACACAATGATTATCAACTTCACAAAGAAACTTAAGACATTCATTAGTTTTTCCTCATATGTCAATGTTTGGGGCAAAAAGTGTCAATTGTTCAACTGACTTAAGATAATGGTTAGAGTCCTTCTTTATCCAATTACTCTCAAAATCTAATCAGTTCTTTGTTGAGTCCTTTCTGAACTTTCATCAAACATTGTGCTGTAGTTTTTGCATAATACTTGCTAACAGACAAACACACTCACACACACATTACCTCTGACATTACCTCTTTGGCCTAGGTAATAAAAAACACCAGTCTACACTAGTCTACAAAACAATGTAGATTGTCGGACAGAAACCGAGGTATTTCTTAGTTAGACCAGTGAGAGGTGCAAAGAAAGTCTGTCTCCTCCTCGGGTGAAAGATTAAAGCAGCACTCTGGAGGATTTCATCAGGAGAGCAGTTTTTGAATCTAACATCCAAAGGCTCCTCCTCAAAACATCTCAACACGCACGTCCGGTCGCGTGTGCGTGCGTGCACGCGGCGCATATACTTCGGACATGAACTGTACAGCTCAATGTGTAGGGTTTAATCACTCACAGTTTACAATCTTATTCCAACAACACTACGAGGGTCTGATGAGCCCTCTCTGTCCCTGCTGCTTCTGATATTAGCTCTGTTAGCAGAGAGCTGCTGCTGGACTCTGAAGCTGAACTTGACTCGGCCCTGGATGAACTTTCTGACCAAAATAAACACGTAATCCTGTCAAGCCTTGCCATTCTGTGAGGTGAAAGGTTTAAAAATAAAAATAAACCCGTCTTTAGGTGGGGAATGGGTAGGTTTTTAGTAGAAATGAGCTGTGAGTCCTCAGTGAACGGCTGAGACGGCAGAGAAACACACGGAGCATCCTGTACGACAGCGCCCCCTACTGGTACAGGTTTGGTCGATGCGCGTGCATGTTGAGAGAATGCAGACATTTGAATTTCATTGGCTGAAAAATGTCGGCGGCAAGAAATAATGGAAAGGGGTCTCTAGGAGGAAGGAGGGTCTTCATCAGAATGACAGATGTTGTGGAACTCAACCCATAGATCATAGTTTAGACCTGAAATATCATTTAGAACATTTAGAAAACTTTGATACAGAGAAAAATGCTCCAGAGAGCCGCTTTAATGACCAGAAGAGAGACTTTAAAAACAAGGCAGCACAGCATCACACACCCCTACCCCCACGCCATAATAATCAAAATTATAGCAAGTAAAGTCTTGAAATATCTCACATTGCATGTAATGAGTTTATCATTTATTTGCTGGCAGTTTCACCTTTTAAAGCTGCACTCAGTAATTTGGTAAACAAAGTAGCTTAAAACGTTTTTGTTCATGCCTCTTAACAANTAACGATCATTAGCTCGTATAAAAGTCCAACACAACACGTTATCTTAGACAGAAAGAGATGAGTCTGGTTTCTCCATCAGAGAGGAGAATGATCAGCTGACAGAGAGGGATGGAGGATCAGACGCTCCGTGCGCGCACGCATCAGAGAAGTGATCAGATATCAATCAGTGATCCTTTGTTCTGGTCAGTAAAAAGACTGAGTCTGATAGAGAGAACTTGATATGTGATGAAAAATCAACTCCTTTCTCAGAGGGGAATTATTTATCAGCAGATTCAGAGCGCGAGTACAGGATGCCGGGGAGGATTTAGCAACGAGCGAGAGCTGCTGGATCAGAGAATTGTGTCCCGAACCATAGAGGGTGATCCGTACGGAGGATGGATCGATTGTGACCCGTTGCACCCCTACTGGGCATGTGTGGGTTGAAGGAGCTGTGTGTTACCAGTGTGGTGCCATGTGCATTGGAGATGCTGTGAGTGTGTGTGTGTCGGAGGTCCTGCCATGTGTGTCTACTAGCTTCAGAGGTCATGTGAACACTCATTCACTGAGCTGCAACAGGATGTGAAGCTCATCAGATTGAGGGGTCTCCCATCAGGACCGTGAAGGCGCTGGTCCACAAAGGCGTGTTGGGGAAGTGGGTTCTGGTTCTCATGAATGAAACCTGGTTCTCTTGAGGACTGGTGGACTAGTTGTGGTCACCCCTGATAATAATAGTGAAAGCAGCTCAGCTAAAGATGTTTGAGCCAGCCAGGAGTTGAACCTAGAGTCTTCTGATCTGTAGTCAGACGCGTTATCCATTGCGCCACTGGCCCAACTCTTGTTAGTTTCTATTTCTTTACACCAAACCAGACTTTGTCAAGTGATTCATCAGAATTTGATATTAATCAGGAGGAAGTGCAACTTGAAATGTGAAAACTGAGCTCTCTGACACAGGAAAGTGTCCCTTTGTGGAAAGTTCCACATGATGTCAGACTGAATGAAGGGTGAAGGATGTCAATAGTCCCCATTACAAGAGCCGTTGTCTGTCAACTGAACCAGTGTGTTTGCAGTTGTCAAAGTGTGTGTTGAAGTTCCAATTCCAACAGAGGAAAAGTCAGATCCATTGAGTCTGGGTTGTCAAGGTGATGAAGACAAGAAGCTATCAGTCTGAGATCAACAAGACTTTAAAGCTGAGAATGAAGTTGTGTTCACCACCAGTGTAGAATCTAAACTAGTGCCCCGTGTGAGGCTTGAACTCACGACCTTCAGATTATGAGACTGACGCGCTACCTACTGCGCCAACGAGGCCACAAACTGAACAACAATGAATCCTTTAACCTGGTGGAGTCCCAACATGCCATGTGACCTTCAGTTACATGGTATGGATGGTTGACTTTATAGGATCACATGAATGGATGAGTCCAACATTCACTGAAGACAAAGCTGCTCCAATATCTGCTGCCTTCAATGCAACCATTCACCTCTCTGCCTCTGGCTTTCACAGGGATTTCTTCATTTACTCATCTTTAGGCTTCCACTGAAAACCTCCAAAGCCTCACAACTAAATACAATCCTCCAATCTTCACTCAACTCTCTAACTCCAAACCTTTACTATTCATCTGGTTTCTTCTTCCTCCTTCAAAAACTCTCTGAATCAAATCCCAGCTGAGATCAAAGCTGTGGCTGCTTTCTGACCTACAGTCTGTGTTAACAACTGACAATTGTTCTCAATCCAACCTGCAGGACCTGAACCCAGTGTGTTCACCACAAGTCACTGTTACCTTTTGACACCATCAGGACCTGTTGTGCTTTGTCTCTTTCAGGTCCAGAGAGGCTGATCTGGTCTGGATCTGGTCTGGATCTGGTCTGGATCTGGTCTGGATCTGGTCTGGATCTGGTCTGGATCTGGTCTGGACCTGGTCTGGATCTGGTCTGGATCTGGTCTGGATCTGGATCTGGTCTGGATCTGGTCTGGATCTGGATCTGGTCTGGATCTGGTCTGGATCTGGTCTGGATCTGGACCAAACAGGAAGTAGAAATCTGTCCTCCTGTGCTACTAGCATATAGAATGACTCAGTGCTCCCTGTCTCCATCATATAGACACGTTAATGTTAGGCTCCGCCCCCAAAGCCTATGTGCTTTGATGTTGGATCCACCCTAAGCCTATTGTAACCTACATAATAAATGAACATTTTCTTTCTCCTCCTTGAACCGCCACCTTATCACGATGGAGGAGTTTGAGTGCTCTAATGATCCTAGGAGCTATGTTGTCTGGGACACTTTTCCCCCTGGTAGGGTCACCCATGGCAAATTGGTCCTAGGTGAAGGGTGAGACAAAGAGAGGTTCAGAAGACTCTTCATGGAGGTTCAATCAAAGAGCCAGAGTACCTGGCCTGGTCAGGATGCCTCCTGGACGCCTCTCCAGGGAGGTGTTTCAGGCATGTCCTGCTGGCAGGAGGCCCCCGGGTCAACCAGGACATGTTGGAGAAAATACATCTTGAGTCTGGCCTGGGATCACCTTGGGTCCTGCTGGAGGAGCTGGTGGAGGTGACCGGGTAGAGGACGGTCTGGGACTCCCTAGTTAGGACGCTTCCTCCGCAACCCGGACCCGGATAGGGGAAGAAGACGATACGAGAAGTTTTCTTTGCTTATTGAAAGAGGTGCACATAATCAGGTGCAGGTGTGCATGAGTGCCAGAACAATGCATGTGCACCAGTTCCTTTTCCCACAATGCTTCTTTGTGCACTGGTGTTACGTCTACCACTTCTAGCAGTATTGATCACACAGACCATCATTACACACTAATGAGCTGCAGCCTGAGCTCAGCAGCTTGTCAGAAGTTTCACTTTATTATAGCGGCGTGGCTCGACGGCTTGATCATACAACAGTAAGAACTTAGTGATACACACAGAGATCCTGCAGCCCCCCACTTCACCCAGAGACTAACTCACAATAATGGCATGAGTTCCAGGTAGAGTTCTCAATTAGGACCCAAACCAGAACCAGAACATTGAAGTTAATTGTTCAGGCTGCTGTCATGACTGGGGTAGTGCAGGAGCCAATCACAGGAGGACGGAGGCAGGAACAGGTGAGGTTAAACACAAAACTACTTTATTGCTGCTGGACTCAGGAGACAAAGGACACATGAGGCTGGGGACAGAACACAAGGAACCGACAGGGAGTGACTGAACTAAACAGCATATATAGAGAGGAGCTAATCAAGGAGACGAGACACACCTGGAGGGGATTAGTGCAGGACACAGGAGGAGGAACACAGGCACCAACTGGACACCAGGGGGCAGAACATCACAGCTGCATTGGGTTCAGACAGAAGAGAGAGAGGAGGGAAAACCTTGTGTCTGTGACAGCAGCGAGCGCGACAGGCAGTCTGCCCAGCAGCACGCTCCTAAAGAAGAGCTCTTTCTGCCAGTATTACATTGTTATCAGGATTTCTCCTGGTTCACTGAGGACTAAAATAGTGATCCTTTATTTTCAGGCTGTGCTAAATGTGCTGACTCAGTTGATCCTGTTCCAGCTGGTTGGTCGTCTGAAACAAAGCAGACTTTAAATTGTGACATCATCATTATTATTATTATAAATGTATTTTATTAGTTTCACGTGTTTAATAAGTGTTTGAGTTGAAGTTAAAGTAGTGTGCTGTGTGGGGAATTNGTTGAATTCAATCATGTAAAACTTATCTAAAACACTCTAAAAACCATTATACATCGATGCTACCAGTGAGAAATTACACATTCTTTGGATCTTGAATGTGCCATAAAGCTATTGAGACTGCTAAACATGCCTTTCATGTTTTTAATGCCAGGGTTTACTAGTTATTTTATTTAATAACTTCATCCTTACCTTATGTTAGCTGCTGTAAAGTGTTATGGCTAAAGTACTTATGAGACCATCAGTAATGCAAAGTGAGTAGTACGTGAAACTGCATTATTTAGTGTCCAAGCCAGTGTCTGCAGCATTGTTTGCAGGGTGTAAGGGACCATCTGATGCTGAAAGTGAATCACAGGTTGGATATCAAATTGTGATATTAAAGCAAATGTGTTTGGTAACTTTCACCTAAAGTAATTTCTGATAAACAGCAAACTTTGTTTCATCTGATAATTTTTATTACAAGATAAATCAAGAAATGTTTTTTTACAACTTGATTTCAAGGTGATCAGCTTAGATCAACTCAACTCAACCTTTATTTGTAGAGCACTTTATAAAAAACAGTGTCAACCAAAGTGCTGAACATTGCATAAAATAACTAAACATTAAAAACAGAAAAATACAAAATCATTGTATCATTGGGCTCTGTCACCACGGGACTTCAGCCTGGTCCTGGGGACCTCCAACAACAGCTGATTTGCTGACCTGAGAAATCTTGCTGGTGTGTAAATGTTCAGCAAGTCCACAATATACTGAGGTGCCAGTCCGTTCAGTGATTTAAAAACAAACAACAACATTTTAAAATCGATCCTGAAACGAACCGGGAGCCAGTGAAGAGAAGCCAGCGTCGGTGTGATGTGGTCATGTTTCTGTTTGCCAGCTAGAAGACGAGCTGCAGCGTTCTGTACCAGCTGCAGACGGTGAATGTGGGACTTATCAATACCATAGTAGACTGAGTTACAATAGTCCAGGCGTGAGGAGATGAGAGCATGGATGACTTTCTCCAGATCATTTTGAGGGAGATAACCTTTAACCTTAGCTATGAGTCTGAGCTGGTAAAAACTGATCAATGAGGCTTGAGGACAATCAATGACAAACAGTCAATATGGAGCAGTTATTTTTGACCGAGAACACAAACATGGTTAACATGAAACTAACACAACATGAGGGTTAAGTAAATTTACTTAGTTACTATCCACCTCTGGCCACAATCCACTCAAAAATTGTTCAGCTGGTTCGCAGGCATCATCCCAACTATAAGGAAAAAATTTAAAAGGTTAGAATTATGTGTTTGATTTTCATCACTTTGAATCTATCCAAACATTGCTTATGTTGAATTTACCATGTATTGCATGGGGCCCATCGGATTTGACGTCATTATTTCCCTGAAAAACAGATATTTGGGAAGAACAATTATTCAGTGGAGCTCATATATCAACCCCAGTGAGTTTTACACAATGATTATCAACTTCACAAAGAAACTTAAGACATTCATTAGTTTTTCCTCATATGTCAATGTTTGGGGCAAAAAGTGTCAATTGTTCAACTGACTTAAGATAATGGTTAGAGTCCTTCTTTATCCAATTACTCTCAAAATCTAATCAGTTCTTTGTTGAGTCCTTTCTGAACTTTCATCAAACATTGTGCTGTAGTTTTTGCATAATACTTGCTAACAGACAAACACACTCACACACACATTACCTCTGACATTACCTCTTTGGCCTAGGTAATAAAAAACACCAGTCTACACTAGTCTACAAAACAATGTAGATTGTCGGACAGAAACCGAGGTATTTCTTAGTTAGACCAGTGAGAGGTGCAAAGAAAGTCTGTCTCCTCCTCGGGTGAAAGATTAAAGCAGCACTCTGGAGGATTTCATCAAGAGAGCAGTTTTTGAATCTAACATCCAAAGGCTCCTCCTCAAAACATCTCAACATGCACGTCCGGTCGCGTGTGCGTGCGTGCACGCGGCGCATATACTTCGGACATGAACTGTACAGCTCAATGTGTAGGGTTTAATCACTCACAGTTTACAATCGTATTCCAACAACACTACGAGGGTCTGATGAGCCCTCTCTGTCCCTGCTGCTTCTGATATTAGCTCTGTTAGCAGAGAGCTGCTGCTGGACTCTGAAGCTGAACTTGACTCGGCCCTGGATGAACTTTCTGACCAAAATAAACGCATAATCCTGTCAAGCCTTGCCATTCTGTGAGGTGAAAGGTTTAAAAATAAAAATAAACCCGTCTTTAGGTGGGGAATGGGTAGGTTTTTAGTAGAAATGAGCTGTGAGTCCTCAGTGAACGGCTGAGACGGCAGAGAAACACACAGAGCGTCCTGTACGACAGCGCCCCCTACTGGTACAGGTTTGGTCGATGCGCGTGCATGTTGAGAGAATGCAGAAATTTGAATTTCATTGGCTGAAAAATGTCGGCGGCAAGAAATAATGGAAAGGGGTCTCTAGGAGGAAGGAGGGTCTTCATCAGAATGACAGATGTTGTGGAACTCAACCCATAGATCATAGTTTAGACCTGAAATATCATTTAAAACATTTAGAAAACTTTGATACAGAGAAAAANGGTTTTAACCTCTGGATATAGGTTCGTTAAGGTTTTAACCTCTGGATATAGGTTCGTTAAGGTTTTAACCTCTGGATATAGGTTCTTTAGGGTTTTCATTTCTGGATATAGGTTCGTTAAGGTCTTAATCTCTGGATATAGGTTCTTTAGGGTTTTAACCTCTGGATATATGTTCTTTAGGGTTTTAACCTCTGGATATATGTTCTTTAGGGTTTTAACCTCTGGATATAGGTTCTTTAGGGTTTTAACCTCTGGATATAGGTTCTTTAGGGTTTTCATTTCTGGATATAGGTTCGTTAAGGTTTTAACCTCTGGATATAGGTTCTTTAGGGTTTTAACCTCTGGATATAGGTTCTTTAGGGTTTTAACCTCTGGATATAGGTTCTTTAGGGTTTTAATTTCTGGATATAGGTTCTTTAAGGTTTTAATTTCTGGATATAGGTTCTTTAGGGTTTTAATTTCTGGATATAGGTTCTTTAGGGTTTTAACCTCTGGATATAGGTTCTTTAGGGTTTTAATTTCTGGATATAGGTTCTTTAGGGTTTTAACCTCTGGATATAGGTTCTTTAGTGTTTTAATCTCTGGATATAGGTTCTTTAGGGTTTTAATCTCTGGATATAGGTTCTTTAGGGTTTTAACCTCTGGATATAGGTTCTTTAGGGTTTTAATCTCTGGATATAGGTTCTTTAGGGTTTTAACCTCTGGATATAGGTTCTTTAGGGTTTTAACCTCTGGATATAGGTTCTTTAGGGTTTTCATTTCTGGATATAGGTTCTTTAGGGTTTTAATTTCTGGATATAGGTTCTTTAGGGTTTTAACCTCTGGATATAGGTTCTTTAGGGTTTTCATTTCTGGATATAGGTTCTTTAGGGTTTTAATTTCTGGATATAGGTTCTTTAGGGTTTTAATTTCTGGATATAGGTTCTTTAGGGTTTTCATCTCTGGATATAGGTTCTTTAGGGTTTTAACCTCTGGATATATGTTCCTTAAGGTTTTAACCTCTGGATATAGGTTCTTTAGGGTTTTAATTTCTGGATATAGGTTCTTTAGGGTTTTCATTTCTGGATATAGTTTCTTTAGGGTTTTAATCTCTGGATATATGTTCTTTAGGGTTTTAACCTCTGGATATAGGTTCTTTAGGGTTTTCATTTCTGGATATAGGTTCTTTAGGGTTTTAATTTCTGGATATAGGTTCTTTAGTGTTTTAACCTCTGGATATAGGTTCTTTAGGGTTTTAGGTTCTTTAGGGTTTTATTCTCTTGATATAGGTTCTTAAGGGTTTTCACCTCTGGATATAGGTTCCTTAAGGTTTTAACCTCTGGATATAGGTTCCTTAAGGTTTTAACCTCTGGATATATGTTCTTTAGGGTTTTAACCTCTGGATATAGGTTCTTTAGGGTTTTCATTTCTGGATATAGGTTTGTTAAGGTCTTAATCTCTGGATATAGGTTCTTTAGGGTTTTAACCTCTGGATATATGTTCTTTAGGGTTTTAATCTCTGGATATATGTTCTTTAGGGTTTTAACCTCTGGATATAGGTTCTTTAGGGTTTTCATTTCTGGATATAGGTTCTTTAGGGTTTTAATTTCTGGATATAGGTTCTTTAGGGTTTTAACCTCTGGATATAGGTTCTTTAGGGTTTTATTCTCTTGATATAGGTTCTTTAGTGTTTTAACCTCTGGATATAGGTTCTTTAGGGTTTTAACCTCTGGATATAGGTTCTTTAAGGTTTTCCAGGGAATCACAAACAGTAATACTTTGACACAAAGTTAAATTTAACTTTATATAAATCAGTTTTATTATTCTAAAAATCTAACTATTGATTAACAAAATTAAACACAAAACATTTTTCAAGAATTTAGTCAAAAACTGATCCGACCAGCTTCTGTTGGACTTCATCAGGAGGAGTAGGAGGAGGAGCAGAGACGAAGAGGAGGAGCAGGAGCAGAGACGAAGAGGAGGAGGAGGAGGTGAAGAGGTGTCAGAGAGACTTGAAGCTCTAATCCTGAAACACGCTCAGGAGACAAGGTGTGAAAGTTTAGGGTGGAGGGAAGGAACCCTTCATCACCTCCCTCCATCGTCTTCATCACCTCCCTCCATCGTCTTCATCACCTCCCTCCATCCTCTTCATCACCTCCCTCCATCCTCTTCATCACCTCCCTCCATCATCTTCATCACCTCCCTCCATCCTCTTCATCACCTCCCTCCATCCTCTTCATCACCTCCCACCATCGTCTTCATCACCTCCCACCATCGTCTTCATCACCTCCCTCCATCATCTTCATCACCTCCCTCCATCGTCTTCATCACCTCCCTCCATCCTCTTCATCACCTCCCTCCATCGTCTTCATCACCTCCCTCCATCATCTTC
>SSNR01001707.1:0-12759 GCA_006937965.1 Callopanchax toddi
TGAAAAATGTCCTCAACCTGGACTCGAGCACAGAGGAGAAGTTCAGTCGACATCTCGTCTTCATCCTGCAGAACGCTGCTTTCAAAGACAACATCCACGTCGGTATGTTTGGATTTTCATAATGATATTCATGTCAGTTATTTGTACACTCTGCTTAATGTCATTATTTACTTTTACTCTTGCTAGGTAGGTTCATCCATGCTATTCTTCAACTGATCATAAACAAAATCAAAGGCGAAAGTTGGCTCGAAAAAGAGATCGATTCACTGACGGAAAGCAATGAAAATCGGTTGGTTTTGTTCTGGACTTGTCAAAATAAAGGTTAGTTATTTGTCGTTTCTTTGTGTAAATGTACTTATTGTTGTGTTGACAGTAGGACACTTGTTTCTGAGATGACTGAGAGTCCGGAGGTGAAGAGATTTAAGAAGGAAGAGAGAGACCTCAGCTTCCTCCTGGTGAAAAACAAAGATGGCCAACCCTGTTGTTTTGTTGATCTGGGTAAGATAAACCAGGCCTCTTTATTTGTCAGACAGTAAACATTGTTCTAATGTTCCTGTGGACATATCGTGTCATTTTTATTTAAACATATACTTGTACATACTGTATCTATGGGTTTGTACGAACAGGGGTTTACACCAAAAACAGAAACTTCCGGCTCTACAAGTCCTCAAAGGTGGGAAAGAACGCTGCGTTCGCCGTAGCAGAAGACAACCAGTTCACTCCCACAGCTACAAAAGGAGTTTCTGTTGAGGAAAGTGTTTTCTTGGCGTCTTTGGTGTGTAACATCAGGTACATGTACGCGTCATTAACTCAGCATTTATTTTTGCTCTGAAAGGATCATTTTGGAGCCAGCGCTTGCTCTTGTCTATCAGTTTTACAGGTCAGAGGGTTCTTACGTGGGACACCTCAGAACTAAATGAACCTAGAAGCACAGCGCCTCACTGTCAGCAGGAATCAGCTTCAAACCCAGGTAACGCCGACCATCACTGCCTCACTCTGTTCGTACGGGGTGGTGAGTCAGTGTGCAGTCTGCTTGGCAGTGATGTGGACTCTGCTGCACATCCTGCAGAGAAAAACTGAATTATCTGGATGACTTTTCTGCTGTTTTGCTTAAAAACTTTCTTTTCTTCATTTTGACAAACATTGAGACAACTATGAGAGAAACTGGCAGTAAACTAATAATCAGATTATATAATAGATGCTGTCTACAGTTCAGTCTGAACACCTTTGATCTGTAAAAATATATTTTTTGTACATTACCAACAGGCACATTTTCCGGCTACTTGTCGTCTCCGTACCAGGAAGTGGACAAGTTTGTGTTAACTTTGGTCAGAAAGGATGGGATTCAAGGAAGTAAGTGTTGTAGCCTGATGCAGTTCATATATCAGGTCACCTGATGTATGTATGTTCATAAGGTTTTTACAGAAAGAAGTCTAAATAACACTGATGCTAATAGAACAAATGGGTATTAACATTAATCCTAAAAATATTTTTTGCTGGAAGACACTTTACTCACACATATAATTCAGTTATTGGAGTGTTTTGCTGAAGGTTTTGGTTCTAGATTTCCTTAAATCTTTACATTATTGCTTGAATTTATTTTCTTCATTTTGAAAGCTTCTCAGAAGTTAAATTAATAGGTGATTTAATTAAAACAACTGATTACATTTGTTCAAAAGCACCACTTTTATTTAATAAAGACAAACAAAAGGTAACAAAAATATGTGGTCATAATTTAAATGATATCTGATGCATTTTTCAAACAGCAGTTTGTACTTCATAGAACCTGAATAAAAAAGATATTTTGTCATGTATGTGTGCAGATATTTCTCAGCTGTTACTCTTGAAACAGACATTTGACCATTTATTGCAATAATCCAGATTTGTGATGCATTCTGTTAGAATAATGTGTGTATTCAACTCAAGTTATAAGAAGATGGAGTTACTTTGCTGCAGAGCAGCTTCTTCTCTATGACATCGCCAAATACCGCTGGTGTGAAAACGTGAGCAGATTTCACAAAAGCAACAACATCATGTAGGTCTGGTTCTCCGCTTCGTGGCCTGAAGGCTCTCTGGGTTGATCCTTTCTGATCCGGTCTCGTCTTTCTCTGCAGGATTGTTGTGGATTTGAAAGAGGAAGTCTGGTACCAGAAGTGTCATGATCCAGACTGCAGGAACTTCAGGTCCTCAAGTATGTTGTGACCTTAAATGACTCATTTTATAATTTAAGGCAACATGAATAACGTTTTCACTGTTACAGGTTATCCGCTCCCACAAGAGATCTGCGTCAGCTACATTCTAACCCTGGTTAGTTTAAATTAGCATCTTTATGGAATAAAACTGGAAATTCTGACACTTGAGACATTTGTTTACGCCGACAGGATGAGGAGGACCAGGCGTACATAATGGACGACGCAGGAAACTTTGAGCCCAGCCAGACATCAAACCAGAACCAAGGCAGCCGTAAGAGTCCAGTGGAGACCGCTGGCGTGTGGGGAGATGATCAGGAAGACCGCGAATATTTAGAGAGTCTGGATGATTTTGAACAAAACGGCGGAGAAATCTCAGACCAGCTTCTGCTCACATGTGTGGAGGATCGTGGTTCCCAGTAGACGAGTGTCATCTTTCAAAACTACTGGTAAAACTTCATTTTCTTTAAAAATGTAGAATAAAACATTTAATAAATGGCTTATGAAATGTGTTTTATATATTTATGTGGATATTAATTGAACGCTGATGCAAGTGTGACAAAAACTGCGTTTGATAAACACTTCAGCCTGTAAATAAAACTAAATTACTGCATTATGAGCCATTTCTTACGTGTTTAATTACAGTTTCTAATTGATTATTGGTGGGAGAACTTTTAGAAAGTCACGTTTGCACTTTAGACAATCAGAGAAACAAAAAAATCCAGCATTAATTGAATACAAGACTTAATTCCATAATTTTACAGAAAGCATTTATTGACAAACATCCTATGCCTTTCAGAGAAACTTCTCATCTGCTCTTTTTACACAATAAGAATAAAACAGAACAGCTTTTTTACATCCAGGAGGCGCCGATATGATTAGATGTGCAGAACCCGTCTTAAGTTTCAGAGCTGCAAAAAAAAAAGACCTATAAAACTTCAATGGACACATAAATTATTCAGAAAAACTGTATTCTGCTAAATATTTATATCAGTATTAACATTTTTTCCCAAAACTCATGTAACATTAAAATAAATCAAAATAACCTACATTTCAAAAAGCACAAAGGTGATCACGACAGCACCTGAAGCACATTCAGGAAACGACTCTGTGCCCTTTTTGGAGCCATTAAAAGCACCTTAAATCACTTCCACCTTCATTTAAACGATTTGCAAAGACGAATAAATCACTTTTTAAAATTACAAATGTTTGTTTAAAACCAAATCAGTAATGATGTCAGGATGAAGCTAGTCATCCCTAAACAAGCTTATTATTAGACTTATCTTTTCAAACATTTAAACGCAACCCCAAAAATGTGTATTATTATATGAAGCCTACTTTACTTTATTATACTTTTGAGGTTAAAATGCTGCTAAGAGGCGAGCTGCCGTTTATGTTTTTAATTTTGTCACGTTGCTGTTGAGCTCCTGAATGGTTTCATTTGTCAAGTCAGACAAACATTTCCTAAAAGGCTGTGCAGCAAATAATCTACAGACACAGGAAAACAATCTACACAGGGCTGCACCGTCTCGCTTCCTCCTATTGTTTAACAATACATATAATGGGGTTAAAAAAAAAACACAGATCTCGAGGCATATTACTAGGTCTGGCATCCTGATGAGGATTAGAATAAACCCAGTGTTCAGTTGGTTTTATGTTGTGTTCATCTGACATTTTCTGTCTGCAGCTCAGCCGTATGAATCTATACCATCTGGAGGAGACGAATACATCACCGTCAAAGTCCATACTGTTGGAAATATCTTAATAAGATACTAATTTACAACCTGAATTGTATTTGTTTTATTTTTCACCCTAAAGGATGCTGAAAAGAAGTTTCTAAATGTACAGTATGGTACAGCTACACTCAGTGTTTTACATGCACTAAATAAACACAAACAAAGGCACCAACAGATGAACTAACTCTGCTTTAAACAGTTAATGAACTCAGTCCTATTTCCTTCAACGCTGAGACACAAGGGAATGCAGAAGGTTACAACTACAGAGTTTCAGAAAAATAATCTGCATACAAATAGACTTTTCCAGCACGTACTCTATTTACAGGCTTAATGATCACTTTATTAAATATCAACTTTAATCATTTACCAAACTGGTAAATATTGGTATATAAATAGTTGATGTTAGTCGCTGTAAAAGCCTCTAAAAATGTTCCTCAATGAATATAGATTTAAAAAACAAACAATAGAAATATTTTCAGGAGCTTGAATTTTTCGACCACAAAGAAACAGTCTTATTGGTAGTTAACATACCAGGAACTCACTTTTATCCTTAAGATGAAAATTTCCCATTTACCTACAATTAATTACAATACAATGAGAAAAATAAATACTGAAATAATTCCTACTAAATTACTGAAGTGACAGAAAAATGTGTAGAAGTGATTTGGTTGTTTGTGTGGATCGCCATGATTCCAGCTCACATCTTAATTCTGGCGTAAAGTTCGTTGATTTGATCTCTGAAGCGGCTCCGGAGCTCGTTCCTCTTGGCCTTCAGGGTGGGAGTCAGCAGACCGTTCTGCACTGAGAACATCTCAGAGTGTAACGCGATATCTCGTACCTACACAGGAAGGAAAACGTCAATGACACGCTTATGCATTTTGATTCCAGCAGCAGCAAAGTGTTGAATATGGTCTAAACCTCCAGTCATTCTGCCATCAAGTATCAGGCTGCTGTTTGCATCATTAGATATTAAAGTATATGTAATCAGACATGTTTCATAGAGGAATTTGTTTGCTGGTTTTCTATATTTAGGTGCAGCTGGAGTGAAACAACCCACAAATTGATCAGTTTTTTTTTTTGTAATGGCCATAAAGACAGTATTTTATGTAATCAAGGGGGTGTGATTCTAAAGTAGGAGACTAGAAAGTTAATCAGCAGTAAACCATGTTCCGGGGTAAGAGAGCAGCTCTGAAAAACTAATTTGTC
Source organism: Callopanchax toddi (assembly GCA_006937965.1). Lineage (NCBI taxonomy): Eukaryota > Metazoa > Chordata > Actinopteri > Cyprinodontiformes > Nothobranchiidae > Callopanchax > Callopanchax toddi. The sequence goes on from SSNR01001707.1 coordinate 5,132, forward strand.
GACATAATTTTATCCAGCGTTGGGTCTGAAACTACAAATAAAGGTGTGTCTGATACAAAAGTCATGGTGTTCTCCTCATGCAGCACACACCAGCTGCAGGGTTCAGCTCAGCATCAATCACCTGTTCAAATGACTTGAGTCCTGCTTCTTTTCCCAAAGTCAGGATGTCCTGCAGAATGGCTCCCTTTACGTCCTAAAACCCCCAAAAGATCAGGAAACAAGTGTGAAGAGTTGAGCTGCATGTTTAGATTGTTGCTTTTATTAAAACCAACCTTGTTTTTGCAGAGTTCAGAGTAGGATCCTTCAAAGCCTTGCTTCTTGGCCCAGATAGGTAAAAAGTCTGGATCGGGTACGACTATCCCCACCAGGCACGCCTAAAACAACAACATGAGTGACAGGAAATGAAACTAAATGTTTTGTAAGTTGAATCTTTTATTAAAAGGTTACTAACCTGTAAGCTATCACCATGAACAAATATCTGGGCCACTGGATCACTGCGGTTATAAACCGTCTCGATTTTCTCCGGGGCGATGTACTCTCCTTGTGCAAGCTTGAAAATGTGTTTCTTTCTGTCAATAATCTTCAGAGTGCCATTCTAAAATAATAAAAGGAAGCAATTAAAGCTGAAACCAGGCCACAGCGCTAATCTGATTATGCATTATTATTAATAATAATATCCCGTTCTGCTTACAGGAAGCCATTTGCCAATGTCTCCTGTGTGCAGCCATCCGTCCTGGTCGACTGCCTCTGCAGTTTTCTCTTCGTCTCTCAGGTATCCCTGGAATACGTTCGCTCCTTTGACACACACCTACAGCAAATTACAAATAAATAAACAGGTTTCACAGCATATCGTTTCTGACATTAAACCATGAAGTTTTACTATTTTAAGTTTCACCTGTTTCCCATTTATTTAATTCATTTTATAAATTTGGTTATAGCTAGTTTCAATTACTGTTCTTTAAATGTGTTTAATCAATAAAAAAGGTTTTGAGATGTTAAAATCTTTAAAAAGTCTGAGTTTGGAGGCAGTTATATTTTGTGAAAAATGTTTATTTGTGTGTTTTATGTAAACTATAGTTTAAAATACAACATACTGTTTATTTTAATAAAATATTCTGTAATAGATGAGCTTTTCCCCCACCCATTCTGTTCTGTGTTGAACTTCATGTTTGAAAATTAAAATTAATGCTAAATTTGACAACTTTAGAACATTCTTTTCTTATTTTTTATTACAAGCCACAATAACTATCCAGGGTTTTAGGCATCAGGATGACAAAAAAGGAGGAAAAAAAGGAAATCTAACCTAAAGTGTTTAAAAACAGACGACATAATCCACTATGTCATTATTTATAAGCATAATACAAACGCTGCGTGGGTTACAACAAAACCAAAGCTGTCAGCAGCACGGTGGTGGAGGGCTGATGGTTTGTCACTGAGTCCACCATGAACTCTTCCTTTACAAAACACCTCTAGATTCAAATATCAGGCCATGTGTGGAACAGCTAAAAGGGTTAGGGTCATAAAACAGGACAATTAACCCAAACTCAGTGATAAATCTACAACAGAATAAAAACAAGGTGTTTAAACGTCTTTGACCTGAACCTGATTTAGTGGGATCTTCAGAGAGCTGTGCTGAAATGACTGACCTCAAAACTCAAAGAAGTGAAAAATGATCGATTTCCTCCAGAACAATGTGAGTTACAAAAGTTCTACAAACTCCTGAATCAGGAGGTGGACTTTATTTATCACAGTGTTTCTATTTGTATTCATTTTAGAAATTTGTAGTCAGATCTCTCTCTCTTTTTTTTTTTGAGCTAGTATTTAAAACCTTCAACTAAAAAGAGGGTAAAGCATGCTTCTCACCTCTCCCTCTCCATTGGCTGCCAGGTAATTCATCTCTGCCACATCCACCAGTTTGATGATGTTACAGGGCAGAGGAGGCCCAACGTGACCTGATGAAACAATGTTTTAATGCGGTTTGATGTTTCAGGATTCCCACACAGTGAACAGCTGAAGGCTTACCTGCTGACCAGTCTCCAGGCATCGACATGGTGCAGCCGGCTGTACATTCAGTCTGACCGTAACCTTCATAGAACTGAAGGGAAAATGTAATAAAACACAGTCAGTTATCAGTAAGTGCAGATTAATACCAGGATGTCATCAGATCATTGTACTGGGATATTTATGGGTGTTATTAATCGAGTGTGACGGGTTTGACTGTGACTCACCTGACAGCCGAGAGCGGCTCTCAGGAACGTCAGGATGGTGGGAGACACGGGGGCCGCTCCGGTTATCATGAGCCTCACCCGTCCACCCAGACTCACCTGGAGAGTTAAAAACTTAGTGAGGGACTGTTATAACACATGATGTTCCCTCTAACAGAGTTTATCAACAGCTACTATACATCTAGTTTAGAAATATTTTAAGTGTTTTAAATGAGGACCCTTTTTTTTTTACCTGCACTTTTTTAAAGATGAGTTTGTCCCACATGCTGTCCCTTCTAACCACTCCGTTTTTAAGCTCGGCCTCCTTCCTCCTGAAGGCAAAGTCCAGCAGCCATCTTTTCAGCGGTGTGTTGGCTTGACTGAAAACCTGGAGGGACATCAGAAAACTTCAGCTCCTCCTCGAGAGAACAAGTCATAAACGATTTGCTGCATAAAATAAATGCATAGCATGAAATCAAACACTAGCTGACCTTGTCGAACATGCGGTTGAGGAGACGAGGGACAACAGGGAAGACCGTCGGCTGCAGAGTTTTCAGATCATCCATCAGGAGTCGGATGTCTCCTTGGAAGTAGCCGATTCGTGCTCCGTGGATGAGGATGACACCCTGAGGAAAACCAGGCTGCCTGAATCAAACTAACACTTTGACCACAAGAGGGCACTACAGTTCAGTTATTCACCACACACTGTTATTTAAACTTCCTCTTCTACACATTCTGCAAAGCAAAGGTTTGGAGGTAACTGTGACATGCAGGTAGCTCAAGAAAAATTGTTATTCGTCTCATTAAATATTTCAAGATAAGTGAGCTCAAAACATACCTGCACAACTCTTTCAAACATGTGAGCAAGGGGGAGATAGGACACATGAATGTCATGGACGTTCAGCATGCTGTGCACCTGCAGGGGACACACAAAACAAAACAAAACACGTGCACGTGTCAAGCGCTCTGCTGCCGTACCTCCACCACCCTCTCAAACATGTGTGCCAGCGGGAGGAAGGAGATGAGCACATCTTTGGTGCTGGCCGTCTTAGTGCCCTGGGCGGCGTGTTCACAGGACAGGAGGCGAATCAAAAATTCAGTCAACAGGTCATACTCAAGAAGTTTAACTCTGATTTAGTTGTTTCATGTGTATATATTTTCCATATTTTGTTCAAAACAAAATGTTTTAAAGTGAATATTTCTATAAATGTATATAAAAAAGCATCCATTAAAACCAGTAGGAGTCTCCTAATTCTGTCTCTCAGTTCTACATTACGATCTCAGCAGAACAATCATTACTAGTGATGCACCGATCCAGATTTTTGGGCTTTGTGGATCGATTGATACCCGATATCCACCGATACTAATGCAAACACTAAAATATTGTAATATCAAACATAATAAACCTAAAATATCATAAAACTTGGACCAGAAAACCCTCAAAATGGTTTAATATTTGTGAGTTACAGTGTAAAATAATGTAGTTTATCACATTATAAATAAAGTATAATAAATAGTATCAGATCCAGTATTGAACATTTAACTGATACAGCTGAAAGGCCTGGATCGGCACCGATATCGATCCAGTATCGGTGCATCCCTAATAATTACCTTTCATGAAACAGAAGCTGATTTTTGAATTAGGAACTAATATTTATTATTCTTTGTAAATCAAGTCCTAAACTATAAAACATTTCTTGCTGTTTAGTCATAAATAATGAGAGCAGACATCTTATAAAATGAGACAGATTACTGAGATTACAGAAACTGAACGTTAGTTCATTTAAAGTTATAATAGTTAAATCTATGCTTATAATCTTATTGCATCTCCAGCTTCATGACTGTGACTGGTTGATAACTGTTTATCATGAACGTGTTAAGGGTGATTCCTCGTTGTTGGTGTTAGTTGAGCTGGATCTCTTAAAGAAACTCAAGGTAAATTAAGCCTGCTTTGCAGATTAGAGCCCTGGATTATTAAACCTTACTAACTGGATTATTAAACCTTACTAACTGGATTATTAAACCTTACTAACTGGATTATTAAACCTTACTAACTGGATTATTAAACCTTACTAACTGGATTATTAAACCTTACAGGTGTGTGTTTTTTTTACCTCTGTCATTCTAAGGAACGCTGCCGTGTTGGAGACAACATTTGCGTGAGTGAGCATTGCACCTTTAGGGTTTCCTGGAAAAATGATATAATGAATGAATCAAACTAAAACGGAGTAAAAAACAAACAGCATTAAAGTTGGTTGTGAACTCACCTGTGGTTCCAGATGTAAAGCAGATAATTGCCAGATCGTCTGGTTTGGGAGGCTGTAATCAGATTACAGATTACACGAACTCTTCTAATACACGTCTGATGGTTCTTTTCAGTCTCTCCAACAAGGAGTTCTAATGTTTAATGATCTCATTCAAAACACTCAGTAAAAAATATCAATGTTTTTCTCAGGGATGACCTGAGATGTTTGTACTCACCACTGGTTTCTGGTGGTTGGCTTTACCTGTGGCCTGGAAGAGAACATTAAAGTTTTACCAAACCAACAAACTAGAAGTGATCCTAAAAGAACTTTCATTTCATTATAACCAGAACAAATCATCACTTTACTCGGTTGCCTAAACGAGGTCCTTTCAGAATTGATCTATCATAGTTTTAAATGTACATTTACTCAGAAAACAAAAAAAGGAGCAAGCTACCGGTAATAGTTCCTCTCACCTCAAACTCCTTCAAGCTCAAAATCTCAACCCCGCTCTCTGATCCTCGCGTCACCAGATCACTGTCAAAAGCCTCCACGAGGATTATCCTCTTCACCGTTCTCCCTGTGCCGCTGACGCAGTCCAGAATCATGCGAGCCTTTTCAGGAACGTCGCAGATCACGGTCGATATGGAGGCTGGAACACAGACAGCGCCGGTTTTAAAACCACTTACCATTTCAGGATCAGACTAACAGCGTCATACCTCTGTCGATAATGTAGCCGATGGCCTCTGTGCCGAGCGTGTCGTACAGAGGGACGACCACTAAGGAGTACGTGTAGCAGGCCAGCTCTGAAATGGACCACTGCAATGAAAACAGACCAGCGCTACAGACCAATCGGAACCACTTGTAGTCGGCCCATGACTTAAAATCCCACGTCACATACAACTTATGTCCAGGTTGTACAGAATCAATCTGGAAAATGAATTATGAAGAAGTGTGAGATATACCTCTGGTCTGTTTTGTGAAAAGATGCCAATAAATTTGTCGCCTGTGTGATGATGCCCTTTGTGAAGAAGCGCCGATCCAATGTTCTCTGCTTTGTCCACCACCTGTGAACAAACACACTACTTAAAACACTTCCTTCCACCTTAAATAGTTGTGTATTTGCAGCTGTAGTCCACATTGGTGATGCGTGGGTTAGGGTCGTTTTTGACCCGCGGGTCCTGCAAATTTGAAAACTTCTGACCTGCACCAAACCGCGTCTTTTTTTACAACCCGCCCCGCCTCATTAAAAACACTTTTTAATATTGACTGAATGCGCTTTTATTTAGTCTGATTGTCTCCAAATAGTGCTTCTGCAAGGTTCAAAGTCTGCATGAAGTTACCACATTTTTCTGTCACGTTTTCTTTTATAAATCCCAAAGTTTGTGGAGAAAGTCACTTACGCAACTTTCACTGTCTTTTGCGTGAGCAAGTTTTATAAATGAGGCCCCAGGTGTTTATCTACAGCGGTCACGGAGCGAGAAACAGACATCTCACCGCCCGGGTATCATTACACACAGCTGCAGCGGCTCGCTGTGTCAGGTTCACTCCACGTAACAGTGTGGTCCTATTGTGTGCGCACACACACAAACAGGTGTGTGATTGTAATTTGTCAAAATGACCGGCGACCTTCAAATTTGTTCGTCAAAGTAAAAAAAATAAAAAAATCAATGATGGGAAATGTTCTGTTATGCGACCCCTGATGAACCCACCCCGAAATAAAGTAAAAATGTACCTGACCCGTGGTACCTGCAGGTTAAAAGACAACCCACGCATCACTAGTCCACATCTTACCTCCCCATAGGACTGCCACTCATACGGCTGGTTTGGTTTCCTCGACCCGAGACAAGGTCCGTTATCTACCAAAAACAGTAACGTTTATTTCTTCTGTCTTTGCCCTTATCTGTTGCATTCCTGTTAAATTCACAGACTCACTTGATACTCGGAGTCCTCTCTGGAACACTTCGTATAAAGTGCGTGCATCGTCATAATAATAAGTCATGTACTCGCTGTCGCTGCTGTTAAGGACTGATCTTCTAGCACGTTCTCCCCCCTGCAGGGAAACAAGTCAATGGTGAGCTGGCTCCTTCACACCTGAACACTTCATGCTGTGGTTAGAGATCCAGGACAGGGTACGCTTTAAACAGGAGCAAAAGTAAACTGGGTGCTACTGGAGAACGTGTCACTCACTGGTATTTCCAAAGACTGAAGACCCAGATCACACGGCGGTTTGAGGGCTCTCGGTCGGGTGGCGAACCAGTATGTGGTGATGGCAGCGAAGGCGCCCATACCCATCAGGGCGTTTGTTGGAAAGCCTCGAACATACTGTCGAAAGTCGTCCAGCTCAGGAATGCGCAGCTGTCTCAGGACTTCCTGAGCCTGCATGGCTGTTCAGCACTGAGCCTGAACAGAAACACAGAGAGGGAAACCTGCTCTGACTTCAAGCAGCAATAATAAACATGTCAACCTTACAAAACGCTGTGCCTCCAACTTCGATGATTCAGTAGCTTGTTGAGACTTTTTCAGCAGCAATAACTTGAACTGGTCCTTGTCAAAGCCTCATCAGTTTCTGGTTCTGGTCCAGTCTTCATTTGTTTTGATTTAAGGGTTGTGGTTGGTTTTTCTGCACATCAGGATGAGGCCAGTATACTTTGGCTAACCCACAGTATTTACTGCCTATTCTATGGTAGATTTGCAGCTGTGTTTGAAGTCATCGTGCTGCTACATGACCAGGTTTAATAAAGCTTCAGCTGTTAGACAGATGGCTAAACATCTGACTCTAGAATACTTTGGTAAACAGAAGAATGGTTGATTCAATCACCCAAACCATCACTCCTCTACTCCACTTCACAGCTGGAATGAGGCGTCATGTTTGGTTTTTGGTGCTGTTTATTTCCACTTCAGTCTCGTATGTTCAAAAACATGATTCCAAAAGTCTTCTGGCTGGTGTTCTCCACCAAACAGCACGCTTTGTGTTATTAACTGTGCAGCTTTAAACTCTGATATGTATGTACCCAATGCTTACCGAAGTCTATAGAGTCTGACGTTTAGTATTTAGGGTTTTCTGAAATTTTTTAACACTTTAAAGTGCAAGTGACCCTATTTGATCTCATGAGGAAGCTTTAAGACCTGATAATGAAGGTTCATACTGATGGTAAAAACGTATTTAAAAGTTTAAGAT
>SSNR01001708.1:0-12738 GCA_006937965.1 Callopanchax toddi
ATACAGCCAAGAAAACATACAGCCAAGAAAACAAGCAGCAAAGAAAACATACAGCCAAGAAAACAAGCAGCAAAGAAAAAAAAGCAGCAAAGAAAAAAAATCAGCAAAGAAAAAAAATCAGCCAAGAAACAAATCTGCAAAGAAACAAATCTGCAAAGAAACAAATCTGCAAAGAAACAAATCTGCAAAGAAACAAATCTGCAAAGAAACAAATCTGCAAAGAAACAAATCTGCAAAGAAACAAATCTGCAAAGAAACAAGTGTTATAATGTACGGTTTTACCAGGCTCTGGAGCAACACAACTAAAGGACACAGAGGTAAGTGAAAAGAGTTTAACATAAATGTGCGACAGAGTAAGATCCGTGGAAACTCAGGGGACAGGGCCAGCTGGTATCTTAGGAGAGAGGAGATGATGATGAGTAGGGTGTAGGATGAATATGAAAATTGCAAGAGAAGGGAGAGAGGCTTACTGAATCGAAGGAGGAATCGAAGCTGGGGGAGAGTACGTGTCGGTTCCCAGAGAGGCTGACTGGAGTGAGGCTTGGAGATCATAGGTTGGAATGGAGGTAGGGAGGCAGGCAGCTGGTTGTTGGGATCCAGAGGAGCAAAATGAGGTCGGTGTCCAAAGCAGGTTTCTGAGGAGGTAGACAACAGGGATAAACGACAGGAGATTCAAAGAGTTTAAGTTAAAGGAGGCCTAACGTTACCACGAGAGTAGTAGAACGGACTGGCACCGACCAGAGGAAATCCCTCTCCTTTTATACTCCTCTGCTGATGGGAGTCAGCTGGGAGAACTGCCTGCCAACCCTGCAGAGGAAGAGAGATGACAATATGTAAGAAGAGCCTCCACTAGCCACCAGCAGGGGAGGGGAACCCGACAGTACCCCCCCATCAAGGGATGCCACCGGGCGGACGAGAAGAGGAAGAAGTGGAGCGCTCGAAGTCAGCGACGAGGGAAGGGTCCAGGATGAAAGACCCCGGGACCCAAGACCGCTCCTCCGGGCTGTACCCCTCCCTGTCCACGAGGTACTGAACCCCGCGGCCACGACGCCGAGAGGAGATGATCCGGCGAACAGTATAGATGGGGTGACCGTCCAACATCCTGACCTGAGGCGGAGGCTCGTCAGGGACACCCAAAGGTCTGGGCCGCACACAGGATACGTGGAAGACGGGGTGGACCTTAAGGTGAGAGGGGAGCCGGAGGCGGACGGCCTCAATGACAAAAGGACCCAGGAAACGAGGGGACAGTTTACGAGAAGCAGTCTTGAGAGGGAAGTCCTTGGCGGACAGCCACACCGTCTGTCCGGGGGCATAGACAGAAGCAGGGAGACGCCGCCTGTCAGCGAGGCGCTTGTTCTGAGCAGAAGAGCGCTGGAGGGCAGCACGGGTCTGGTCCCAGACCCTGCGACACCTATTGAGGTGTGAACGGACAGAAGGGATGGTGGCATCAGGAAAAGAAGATGGAAGGAGAGATGGTTGGAAGCCCAGTGAGGCCTCGAAGGGGGAGAGGCCAGAGGCGACACATGGGTGTTATGAGCGTACTCAACCCAGACGAGATGTTGACTCCAAGTAGTGGGGTTGGAGGAGCACAAGCAGCGTAACATGTTCTCCATCTCCAGGTTGAGTCGCTCACACTGTCCGTTGGTCTGCGGATGGTATCCAGAGGATAGTTGGGACTTGGCCCCCAAGGAGGAGCAGAACTCCTTCCATACTTGGGAGGTAAACTGGGGACCTCGGTCCGACAGGATCTCAGTGGGGGTACCATGGAGACGGAAGACATGTTGTATGAGGAGCCGGGCTGTGATGGTTGCAGAAGGTAATCTCGACAAGGCGATGAGATGACATGCTTTAGAGAACCGGTCAATGATGGATAGGATGACTGACCTGTTCTTGGAATGAGGCAGTCCAGTGACAAAGTCTATGGCAATGTGAGACCAAGGTCGGCTGGGTATAGTGAGGAGTTGGAGAAGACCAGAAGGAGGACGATGAGAGGTTTTGTTCCTGACGCAGGTAGGGCATGATAGGACGTACTCAGTCACATCTTTATTTAGGGATGGCCACCAAAAGTAACGGCGCAGGAGCCCGACTGTACGGCTGACCCCCGGGTGACTGGATGGACGGGAGGAGTGTCCCCACTAGAGCACAGAGGTGCGGACTGAGGCAGGAACAAAGAGACGACCCGGTGGCCCACCTCCAGGGTCAGGGTCAATCTGGAGAGCAGCTCTGACATGTGCCTCCAGGTCCCAGGTGAGGGCTCCTATGGTGCAGGTGCTGGGCAGGATGGGACCAGGCTCATTGGGACAACTGTCGGGAGAGTACTGACAAGACAGGGCATCAGGTTTAACATTACGTGTACCTGGTCTGTAGGTGATGGTGAAGTGAAAGCGCGAAAAGAAAAGGGACCATCAGGACTGACGGGAATTCAGGCGCTTGGCGGATTTGAGGTACTGCAGGTTCTTGTGGTCGGTCCATACTATGACTGGATGTTCAGCCCCCTCCAGCCAATGCCTCCACTCCTCCAGTGCCAGTTTAATAGCCAGCAGCTCTCAGTCTCCCACGTCGTACCGGGTCTCTGCAGGGGAAAAACGTTTGGAAAAGTAAGCGCAGGGGTGTAGCTTACCATCCGTAGGTGACCGTTGGGATAGGACGGCCCCAGCGCCACTATCCGATGCATCCACCTCGAGAACAAACTGAGAGGATGGGTCTGGGTAGGTGAGAATGGGAGCCGAAGTGAACCCGTCCTTAAGAGTAGAAAAAGACCTCTCCGCCTCAGGGGTCCAAACAAAACTCCGTTTAGTGGAGGTGAGAGCAGTTAGAGGGGATGCTACAAGGCTGTAGTTCCTGATGAAGCGCCTGTAGAAATTAGCAAAGCCCAAGAACCTTTGTACCTGTTTACGGGTCTCGGGTCTAGGCCACTCCTGCACTGCCTTGACTTTCTCCGGGGATGTCTTCACCTGCCCCCCACTGAAGATGTGGCCCAAAAAGGAAATGGTGTCTTTGTGGAACTCACACTTCTCTGCCTTTACATAAAGGCGGTTCTCAAGAAGCCGCTGTAGGACCAATGAAACATGATGGACATGTTTCTGAGGGGAAGAAGAAAAAATGAGAATGTCATCCAAGTAAGCAAACACAAATACATTGAGATAATCTCTGAGGACGTCGTTGACTAGGTGTTGAAAAACAGCAGGGGCATTAGTGAGACCGAAGGGCATGACCAGGTATTCGTAGTGTCCAATAGGGGTTTTGAAAGCTGTTTTCCACTTGTCTCCCTCTCGGATCTGGACCAGGTGGTAGGCGTTACGGAGGTCGAGTTTAGTGAAGATGGCGGACCCGAGAACAGGTTCAAAGGCGGAGGTGAGTAACGGCAGAGAGTACTTGTTCTGGACTGTAATGTGGTTCAGTCCACGGTAGTCAACACAGGGTCTGAGGGAACCATCCTTCTTAGATACGAAGAAAAACCCTGCACCAACGGGAGAGGACGAGGGTCGAATGATGCCTGCTTGGAGGGACTCCTTTATATACGTCTCCATGGCAGCTCGTTCTGGCCTGGATATATTGTAAAGACGACCAGAAGGGAGTGGAGCCCCAGGGAGAAGGTCGATGGCACAGTCATATGGTCTGTGTGGTGGAAGGGAAGAGGCCAGACTCTTACTGAACACCTGGCTGAGGCTATGGTACTCAGGAGGGACATGTTCAAGGTCAAGGGGAGGACTGCTGCTTGGTTTGGGGGACCCAGTAGGAGGAGTAGCAGAACGCAGGCAGACCGCTGAACAGTGGGGACTCCAGGCCTCGATGCGGGACTCAGCCCAGTTAATATGGGGACTGTGGAGCTTTAACCAGGGATAACCCAAAACCACAGGAGAGCTGGTGGTGGGAAAAACCAGGAACTCCAGCTCCTCCTGGTGGTTGCCGGAGGCGATGAAGAAAAGAGGACAGGTACGATGTGTGATGGTGACTAGGGGGTGCCCGTCTAATGCAGAGACTGACAGAGGAGGTTCCAAGGGTAGGACAGGGACTTGTAGCTGGGTAACGAGGGAAGGATTTATGAGGTTTTGCTCTGCCCCTGAATCGACGAGGGCTGGGACAATGAGTTGGGTCTGATTATGTTGGAGAATGATGCTGAGAGTAAAACGGGGTTTGTTATCTTCAGAACATCCACCCACCAATAACCCCGGTACTACTGGTGGGGGTTCCCTTTTGGGGGAACAGGAACCAGCTCAGGGGTAGGTTTAGAAGCTGAGAAAGAGGGACTGGGAGAGCTGGGAGGACAGTTAATGGACCGGCAGGTCCGTTCAGAGTCTCTTTCTCGTATCCGAGCATCGATGCGACCCACCAGGCCAATGAGATCCTCCAGGGTGTCTGGGGGGTCCCTGTAGGCTATCTCATCCTTTATGTAGTTGTTGATGGCGTTCCAGAAAGCCCCCTTAAGTGCTGTAGGACCCCATCCGGATTCAGCAGCGACGGTTCGGAAATCCACTATGAACTCAGTCATGGGTTGAGCTCCTTGTTTGAGGGTCAAGAGACGCCTGGCGGCTGCTTCAGAATCGAGGCTCCCGGATAAGGTCTGTTTAAATAGACTCAGAAACTGATTATGAGAGATCTGATGAATATTTTCTGGTGTGATGACAGACTGTGCCCACAGGAGGGCGCGATCATGCAAGAGATTGATCATGAACGAGATCTTACTAGTGTCCGTGTTGTACTTCCGGGGTGACTGGTGGAACACCAGCGCGCACTGAAGGAGGAAGCCGCGTGCACCACAGGCGTCGCCGGTAAATATCGCCGGAGTGGGGATGTCGATGTCTTGTTGAAGTGACGGAGGAAACAGGACAGAGGCAGAAGGGTGAGGAACGAGTCCCGGACCGGGATCAGCTGTGGGCGAAACAGGAGGATTAGAAGGGTTAGCGGACGGAGGACTTACAAGACTCTGAAGGATCTGCTGTACGGATTCCAAGGACTGAGTTTGTGTTCCAAATTGCAGATTGATCGTCTTGAACTGTTGGTTGATCGTCTGGATCAGGGTGTGGAGTTGTTGAGCCAACTGTTGGATTACGGTGTCGTGGTGATCCATTAGGGCAGCCTGTTTGGTTATAGCGACCTGAAGTTGCGTCGCAGAGCCTTGTGACATGGCCAGTCCGTCCTGTTATAATGTACGGTTTTACCAGGCTCTGGAGCAACACAACTAAAGGACACGGAGGTAAGTGAAAAGAGTTTAGGAGTTTAGTTCTTAGGAGAGAGGAGATGATGATGAGTAGGGTGCAGGATGAATATGAAAATTGCAAGAGAAGGGAGAGAGGCTTACTGAATCGAAGGAGGAATCGAAGCTGGGGGAGAGTACGTGTCGGTTCCCAGAGAGGCTGACTGGAGTGAGGCTTGGAGATCATAGGTTGGAATGGAGGTAGGGAGGCAGGCAGGGAGGCAGGCAGCTGGTTGTTGGGATCCAGAGGAGCAAAATGAGGTCGGTGTCCAAAGCAGGTTTCTGAGGAGGTAGACAACAGGGATAAACGACAGGAGATTCAAAGAGTTTAAGTTAAAGGAGGCCTAACGTTACCACGAGAGTAGTAGAACGGACTGGCACCGACCAGAGGAAATCCCTCTCCTTTTATACTCCTCTGCTGATGAGCTGATGGGAGTCAGCTGGGAGAACTGCCTGCCAACCCTGCAGAGGAAGAGAGATGACAATATGTAAGAAGAGCCTCCACTAGCCACCAGCAGGGGAGGGGAACCCGACAACAAGCAGCAAAGAAAAAAGCAGCAAAGAAAACAAGCAGCAATGAAAACAAGCAGCAAAGAAAACAAGCAGCAAGGAAAACATACAGCAAGGAAAACAAGCAGCAAAGAAAACATACAGCAAGGAAAACATACAGCAAAGAAAACAAGCAGCAAGGAAAACATACAGCAAAGAAAACAAGCAGCAAAGAAAACATACAGCAAGGAAAACATACAGCAAAGAAAACAAGCAGCAAAGAAAAAAAGCAGCAAAGAAAACAAGCAGCAAAAAAAAGCAGCAAAGAAAAAAGCAGCAAAGAAAACAAGCAGCAAAGAAAAAAAGCAGCAATGAAAACAAGCAGCAAAGAAAACACAGCAAAGAAAACATACAGCAAAGACACGTCCTCCTTATTTAGAAACCTTATGGCAGTTGGGATAAAGCTGTTCTTGAACCGGGTTGTTCTTGAAGCGATTGACCTGTATCGTCTACATGAGGGGAGTAGTTGGAAGGCAGAGTGTGCTGGGTGAGAGATCAACATCACATGGGACTGAATTGACAAAAGTGCAGCTGTTTTTGCACGAAGTCAAATCTTCAGTCAGTGGAACAAGACAGTCTTCTGCACCCCAAAAGTGCAGGGCCGTGTGCATAACATCAGGTATCCCACTGGGTACGTTGGGATTCTTGGAGGGCCTTATACGGTGAGCATTCCAAAGACCCCGGATGTCATTTAATGCCTCCTGTTGAAGAATTAAGAATAATTAGACCACAGATGGAATACAAAGCATTTCTAAAAGGAGCTGGGCTCTACCGCTAAGCAAAAATAAATAAAAAAACTAAGAGAAGAATTAACCTGGTCAAAGCTTAAGAACAGGACTAACTGTGACAACTGAACAGAAACAAAATAATGCCTCATTAATAGCTTGAGTGAAGCTAATACAACGAGCTTGATTAATTTGTGATGTATCTTATTTCTGCAACAGCCTAGAATTACTTCATTACACATTAAATAAACAATTTCACAATGGCTTTCATCCGTAAGATGACATTTTTTTATTTGGAGTTGATGTCTGAGTTTAGTGTGATGTAGCGTAATATAACCTGTTTTTATTGTTATAATACGGACACACTTCTGCAAGATCATCAGGTTAGTTTCTGTCGGTTTTACGCCGAGCGATGCTGAGCTACCTTCACTAAACTAATTGTTATGCAGGATCCTCTAGGTTCCTTTTATTCAAAGTGAAGACCTACGTACGTTATACCTGGAAGTTATAACCCAGAAGCAGACTTAGACTACACTTATTTTATTAAGTAAACAGATTGAACGAACAGACAGATATGAGGTAGACGGTTGCATCTTAAGGAGTTCTTCTGATGTTATTAAGCTGAGAGTTAATGACGAGAGCCCGTGAGATATAAAATATCTCTAGGGAGTCTGGAGCTAGTTATGAGGGGAGCTGAGACTAAGTTGACAGGAGTGTTATTTATCAAGAGCCTCAGGTTTACCAGATCGGAGTTGATACCTACTGAGGCCGCTCCGGGATCACCTCGGCGTGGATTGGAGGGTCGTCGGTAGGCTGTGTTACCCTGACGGTCCTCGAGATTGTCCCCGGTGATCGTGAAGTCACCCAAGGCACGGAGGCGTCCGATGAGTCGGCTCAGCAGTTCCATGATCGGCTGGGAGAGGAGGCTAACGGGTTTTTCCCCATGGCTGGCGACACAGAAGCAGACGGGTGGTGTCTAGCTTCGAGCCGGAGAAACGTCATCGACTGGTGGGGCTGGGGACCCACAAGGATCAGTCGGCGCCGGGGCTCACCGTGTAGTGGAGAAAACGGTGGCCGGTTGTCTCATTGTTGGCTGAACGAGAACTCTCGAGCTTCCAGGCAGGAAGCCTGACAGTGGAAACTTTTGGACGCGTGGCCCAATGGGAAGGAGTTACCAAGTCACGTGGTTCTCGTCATTAAGAATCCCAGGGACTTAGATGGATTATTAATATGCTTTAACCTTTTAGCAAAAGTAGAAACATGAAATAATACTGATGCAACATCAACATTCATTAATACTGGAAGAAAATGAATTAATCATATTAAGACATTTCTGGACAGTGGATTAAAGTGCCTGTGACTCCATATTTAAATCACTTTATATTAAACAGGTGTAATCTTTGATGCCTCTAGATTAGCGTTGCACCATTATAACTCAAAATACGCTGTAATTATTTCCTAACGAGCAACTCAGAGATCAGAAGAAAGCGCCGCCTTCCGGTTCTGCTGGGTTTCTCCTTATTTGGCAGCCTGGCACTTCTGCTGCAGCAGGGGGCAGTGCCGTCGCGTGAAAGAGAAACGAAACTGAAACTAAACACTACACGGTCTATGGGCAATGGCGGCGGCACTGCCTCGCTCCAGTTGTCGTGAACGTGCATGTGGGAGGAGAATTTACCATATAAGCAAGTCCGGATCACTATGACCTCATAGCGGGCTGGAGTGAAAAAAACTGTTTGAAACCTGGGTCTGAAATCTNCAGATTTGATCAGGACAAATAACAGGTTAGAGGGATCTCTATAGTACTGATGATCTTCAGTACTCTTTTATTTTTTGTAAAATAATCAACGGTTGTGTTTAAGTGTTAAATGTAGACCCTCAAATAAAGTATGTACTTATTTTATTTACTTATTAATTTACTGGTACAATCTTTTTCTTTTATAAAGAGCAGTGAATTACACTCGTATCATTGTTATTTTATTTTTCACTATAACTTTTTACTTGTATCTATATATTATTTTCTTCCCTTGTTTTCCTGTCATTATTGTTCTGTCTCTGATATTTTGGTGTATATATATAGTATTGTGCTTCCTGTACTTTTTTCTGCTTCCTGTAGATCCATGAAACTTGATTAAGGCACATTTACCTTTTTATTAGAGGCCATCGGTGATTATCTGTGGGGGCTTTACCTCCTCTGGTCATTCAGGTCTTATTCCTGTGCCTCCTAACCCTCTGGCCCCTCCAGAGTAACACTCCGGTTTCTGGTCGACCTCCTTCCCGGTTCGGTTTGCTTTCAGCTGCAGCGCGAGATGAGGTCGGGTCCAGAAGGAGAGCAGCGTGTCAGGGTGCAGGGTGACCAGGAAAACATGGAGTGGATTTCAGCGGTCTAAGTAATTTCTAATGAATCAAGTGGAATGGATTTCTTTGAGAACAACCGAAAGAGCGCAAGACGGACTCGGTAAATGTGGGGGGGGGGGGGTCCAAATGCCTGATTTTACAAAGTGGGGGGGACACGTCCCCTCCTGACATAATGGTTGCGACGCCCATGATCAGCATAAAGATGACTATTGCAGTCTGTGCAGCATAGAGGCCGAGGCCGGATGTAGGCATGGGCAAGGGGGGGCATTGCCCCCCCCTTGCCCATGCCTACATCCGGCATGGCATGGGCAAGGCATGCCTTGCCCCCCCAAACACGATTGCATGCAGAAATAACAAATTTCAAAAAATATTTCAGTGAAAAATGGTCAGAGTGAGCGCTCTCTTCCGTTTGTCCTCTTTCAAAGTAGCTACTGATGAATGACACAGAAAGAAAGAAAAACAAAAAAACACAAAAAGAACAAAAAAACACAAAAAGAACAAAAAAACACAAAAACACAAAAAATAAATAAAAATAAGCCGATCAATACAGCCTCAACAGGACATCAGCCAGTGTCCTACTTGTGCCGGTCCCAAGCCCGGGTAAATGCAGAGGGTAGGGATCAAATATGAACATAAATCTATGGATAGAGGAACTGATATGATGATGGTGTAGTTTTTGATGCTTTTAAGGGATTGGGGGGGTGTGATGACCAAAACATTCTTAGCATGTCCAGACACGCCCCCCCCCGATATTCTACCTGCCCCCCTTAATAGGGCTGGTTAGATCCGGCCCTGATAGAGGCATATCATTAACAAATATGGAGAATAATAAAGGTCCCAGTGAAGAACCTTGAGGGATACCTTTAGCTACGCCAGTAAAATCTGACTGAGCGCCTCTATAAGACACACACTGGAGACGATGATGATGAAGATAAGAATTGAACCAGAATAGAGATGATCTCGAAAGACCAATAGCTTGCAGTTTATCCAGTAAGAGGTAGTGATCAACTAAACCAAACGCTTTGGAGAGATCCAAGAAAACGGCACCAGTACACAAATTATCATCAAAGCTAGAGAATACATCATTAGTGAACTTTAAGAGAGCAGTGGTTGTGGAGAAATATTTTCTGAAGCCAGACTGACACTGAGTAAGTTATTATCTGAAATATAGTTATATAATTGATTAAAGATTATTTTCTCAAAGACTTTGACCACACTGTTGATTATTGAAATCGGCCTGTAGTTGTTCAGAATTTGTGAGTCACCACCTTTATGCAAAGGAATGACTTTAGTGCATTTCCAAGCCAGAGGCACTTCACAGGTATTAAATGACATATTAAAGAGCACAGCCAATGGGGGTGCGAGGACATGAGATGCAAGTTTGGTAAACGTATTCTCTAGGCCGTCAGTACCAGAACCACTGCTAGAAGAGAGCCTATCAATGACCTGTTGAACAGCCAATGGAGTAGCATGTCTAAATTAAAAGAACTATTACAGGGCTGGTTAAACGGATCTGAGTGAAAACCAGATGAATCAACAGGTGGAGTTTGGGGGAAAAGCAAGCTAAAGGCATTAGAGATCACAGCTGGGTTGTTACGTATTTCATTGTTAACTGTCATATTGTTTGAAGCTTTATTAGTTTTGCCAGTTAAAGTGTATAATACATATTATTATATCATATTAATTAGTTATAGTTTGCAGCTTAGTAACAAACAAACTTTTTTCATTTAACGGTAGCATAAAGCGCAACATTTTGTCATGTTGGAGGGATTGAAGGAGGAGCCAAGCGCAGATTTATAAAAAAAAGTAGATATTTATTCAAGGACTGGAATAGAAACAAGGACTAAAGCTAAGACGAGGAGAAAGACGACAAGAATCCGACAACACCCAGACGAGACAAACACACTGATAGACTGGGTGGTGATGACGAGACGAGACACAGGTGGCAGCAGGGCCGGACCTAGCCAGCCCCACTAAGGGGGGCAGGAGAATATCAGGGGGGCCAGTCTGGACATGTTACGAATGTTTTGGTCATCACATCCCCCCAATCCCTTAAATGCATCAAAAACTACACCATCATCATATCAGTTCCTCTATCCATAGATTTATTGTCATATTTGATCCCTACCCTCTGCATTTACCCGGGCTTGGGACCGGCACAAGTAGGACACTGGCTGATGCCCTGTTGAGGCTGCATTATGGGTTAGTTTTTTTTTTAATTTTTTTGTTCTGTTTGTGTCATTTTGTTTTTGTCTTTTATTTTACTTCATTTTATCTTTTTTATTTTTTTAATCTTATCTTTTCTATTTAACCCTTATTTTTATGTCTTTTAGATTATTATTATTATTTTTATCTATCTTATATGTGTATTGAACCTATCTTTTGTGTTTTATATTACTTTTTATCTTTTATTTTTATTTGACNTAGTAGTGTGTGCATGCTTGTATTATTATTATTATTATTATTACTACCCTTATTTAACCAGGAAAGTCCCATTGAGATTCAGAATCTCTTTTACAAGGGAGTCCTGCACTCTACCTGTAGGGCATATTACCGGAGCACCCGGAGAAAACCCACGACATGGGGGGGGGACATGAAACTCCATGCAGAAAGGCCACAGCTGGTATTCGAACCTGCGACCTTCTTGCTGCGAGACAGCAGTGCTAACAACTGCGCCACCATGAAGGCATGTAGTAGTAGTGTGTGCATGATTGTATTAATATTATTTTTATTATTATTATTACCCTTATTTAACCAGGAAAGTCCCATTGAGATTCAGAATCTCTTTTACAAGGGAGTCCTGCACTCTACCTGTAGGGCATATTGTGATTTTTGGGGAAAACCGGAGCACCCGGAGAAAACCCACGACATGGGGGGGGGGGGACATAAAACTCCATGCAGAAAGGCCACAGCTGGTATTCGAACCTGCGACCTTCTTGCTGCGAGGCAGCAGTGCTAACAACTGCGCCACCATGCAGCCTTGTAGTAGTGTGTGTATACTTGTAGTAGCATGTGCATGCTTGTAGTAGTATGTGCATGCTTGTAGTAGCGTGTGCATGCTTTTAGTAGCGTGTGCATGCTTTTAGTAGCGTGTGCATGCTTTTAGTAGCGTGTGCATGCTTGTATTATTATTATTATTATTATTATTACTACCCTTATTTAACCAAGAAAGTCCCATTGAGATTCAGAATCTCTTTTACAAGGGAGTCCTGCACTCTACCTGTAGGGCATATTGTGATTTTTGGGGAAAACCGGAGCACCCGGAGAAAACCCACGACATGGGGGGGGGGAAATAAAACTCCATGCAGAAAGGCCACAGCTGGTATTCGAACCTGCGACCTTCTTGCTGCGAGGCAGCAGTGCTAACAACTGCGCCACCATGCAGCCTTGTAGTAGTGTGTGTATACTTGTAGTAGCATGTGCAGCCTTGTAGTAGTATGTGCATGCTTTTAGTAGCGTGTGCATGCTTGTATTATTATTATTATTATTATTACTACCCTTATTTAACCAGGAAAGTCCCATTGAGATTCAGAATCTCTTTTACAACGGAGTCCTGCACTCTACCTGTAGGGCATATTACCGGAGCACCCGGAGAAAACCCACGACATGGGGGGGGGGGGGGGGACATGAAACTCCATGCAGAAAGGCCACAGCTGGTATTCGAACCTGCGACCTTCTTGCTGCGAGACAGCAGTGCTAACAACTGCGCCACCATGAAGGCATGTAGTAGTAGTGTGTGCATGATTGTATTAATATTATTTTTATTATTATTATTACCCTTATTTAACCAGGAAAGTCCCATTGAGATTCAGAATCTCTTTTACAAGGGAGTCCTGCACTCTACCTGTAGGGCATATTGTGATTTTTGGGGAAAACCGGAGCACCCGGAGAAAACCCACGACATGGGGGGGG
>SSNR01001714.1:0-11997 GCA_006937965.1 Callopanchax toddi
GAAGGTCACGCTGACATTTGGAGCATAGCTGCATTTTAGCGGCGATAGAAGGGTGGCGGTCCTCCGTCTGCATCGAGCAGCGTTTCCAGGGATCCTTCACAACCAAAAATCTACTAATCTGTTATAAAATAAATCCTTTTGAACAGGATTATTGGTTTGATCTATAACCTGCAAACACAAGTTTAACAGGCAGCTGTATTATGTATAATGTAATTATGCCCTCTATGGAATATTACATATACAAATATACAAAAATACATCAAAAAATGGCATAAACATTATAAATATCAGCTAAAAACAATCAACTCCTATGTTTTCTGACAGCTTTACTTCTCCACCCCCCCCACCCCCCCAGTAACTGATAAAGGAACATATCAGAGGAACCACTCATTAACCCTTCTGCTGTGATTTTACATCAAATGAATACATAGAATCAGCTGGGAAGGATTCTGCTTTTCTGCTGATTCTGATTCATCTCTAAGAACTAGAACGAACAAAATACGTTATTATTTTTTTTACATTGACTCTGATTCCAGTCACCAGTTTACATTTTGGTGCATCTGTAGCTCCTCCTTTCAGTCTTGTGCAAAAGTCTTGAGTCATCTCCAGCTTCTTTAGATAGTTCATCACGTTTTGAGGTGGTTTTGATAAATAGTTTACCTGAAGTTTATTTTTAAGCCTTGGCTGCTTTTTAATCAGTCCGTCATTTGACCAGTTTTAGAAAAAAACAACTTCTTTTGGTATTTTTTGTTTTAAACCTCCAATCTATGAGTTAAATAAATAAATAAGGTGGATGTTGTATCAGCTGATTTGATCAGTTCATGTTTAAATCATCCCTTCTGGAAGGTTCTGGAGAAAGGTGGAGTAAACCTTTAACTCTTAACAGGTTTAACCTACAGAGATTTAATGGTTTGTCAAACATGTTGGGGGTCATTCAGCTCCTCAGTGGTCTGGGATAAGAAGGTTCCCTGACTGGAGGGAAAGGAAACGACCAGTCTCTGATTTTCTGCTCGTTCCTCTTAAGGCGTGTGGCTCTTAGAGGAAGGCGTCCTCATAGAGTGTTCATGTTTCTTTAGAAGATCTCCTGAGGTTTGTATCAGATAATTTCTGTATGTCTGAGCACCAAGTCATCAGCGAGTCAGAGTTCCTGAGTATTTATGTGACTAACAAAAAAAAAAAACTGAAATGTTAACGTTTTTTAAAGTAATTACTAGAAACAAAAAGAAATATTTAAACAAACATCAAGAAAGTGTTAGTTTATAATATTTTGTTTAATTATATTTTAATTTCTTTAAATGTTTGTAAACTTTTTTAAAACTTTGTTATCTTTTCTTACTTTTTACAGCTTTTCTGTATACGTTTGAGCCCTGGTTCTGATGGGTCTGATCCTGTTTTGACTTTCTGTCCTTTTCTGCTTAGGATGTGCATGTACTGTGTTCTGTTGTGCCTCTTCTTTAACACACACACACACACACACACACACACACACACACACACACACACACACACACACACACACACACACACACACACACACACACACACACACACACACACACACCACTGTCTCCTGCCCTGTGAACACCTTCTTTCCAGCACCAGATGTGTGTAGTCAGGTAGTGTTTCAGAGCCAGGATGAGGGAGGTGTGGGCGAGTCTTTTTTGTTCCTGCTCTGAGCTCCACCCTGCAGCATCTCAGGCTCCTTCTACTCCTCCTGTCACTCTCGCCATCGACTGTCCTCTCTGACCAATCAGCAGTCAGATCTCCTGCAGATACTCCACCCACAGACAGGTATGGAAACCTTTGAGTAGGTGGGTCACAGGCTAAGAGCTAAAAGCAGTTCCTGTCTGGCTCTGGGCGGCTCCGTTCTTTCTCCCTGACGTTGTTTATTTAATAACCTGGTTAGATCTCCTCTCCTCCACCTGATCAGTGGTTTTCTCTGATCTGATCTGATTGATGACTCTCTCTCTCTCTCTCTCTCTCTCTCTCTCTCTCTCCACTCATCCTGAACAGGACGGAGGCAGATCAGAACCAGACAGAAACTGCTCTCAGCTCACAGGTTGAAAGAATTTCAGTCTGTTTTCCTCATCAGGTTCTTCACCTGCAACTAAAAAATTAAGCAGAAAACAGAAATCAATAACATGCAAAGTGCCTGATGAGGAAAAACATTAACTACCCGAATAATGTAAAGGTTTATGTGTGATAACTTTATGCTCAGGTTGGTGATAAAAAGGCATTTGATTCTTTATAATTATTGAAGCTGCTCGTTTGATTCAGTCAAACCTGAACTTTAATCAGGTCTTCAGGGTTCTTCAGTGTTGAGGGCCTTGTGGAGTTTTTATGATCAACTATTCTAAATGAATTATGTTTATTTTATTATAAACTCAGCGCCCCCCTCTAGTTTCTATGGGACCCCTCTATATACTATACAGAACCCCTCTATATACTATACAGAGCCCCTCTACATACTATACAGAACCCCTCTAGTCTCTCTACAGAGCCCCTCTATATACTATACAGAGCCCCTCTGTATACTATACAGAGCCCCTCTATATACTATACAGAGCCCCTCTGTATACTATACAGAGCCCCTCTAATCTCTCTACAGAGCCCCTCTATATACTATACAGAGCCCCTCTGTATACTATACAGAGCCCCTCTAATCTCTCTACAGAGCCCCTCTGTATACTATACAGAGCCCCTCTAATCTCTCTACAGAGCCCCTCTGTATACTATACAGAGCCCCTCTAATCTCTCTACAGAGCCCCTCTGTATACTATACAGAGCCCCTCTAATCTCTCTACAGAGCCCCTCTATATACTATACAGAGCCCCTCTGTATACTATACAGAGCCCCTCTGTATATTATACAGAGCCCCTCTAATCTCTATACAGAGCCCCTCTATATACTATACAGAGCCCCTCTAATCTCTCTACAGAGCCCCTCTATATACTATACAGAGCCCCTCTATATACTATACAGAGCCCCTCTGTATACTATACAGAGCCCCTCTAATCTCTCTACAGAGCCCCTCTATATACTATACAGAGCCCCTCTATATACTATACAGAGCCCCTCTGTATACTATACAGAGCCCCTCTAATCTCTCTACAGAGCCCCTCTAATCTCTATACAGAGCCCCTCTGTATACTATACAGAGCCCCTCTAATCTCTATACAGAGCCCCTCTGTATACTATACAGAGCCCCTCTATATACTATACAAGCCCCTCTGTATACTATACAGAGCCCCTCTAATCTCTATACAGAAACCCTCTAGTCTCTCTACAGAGCCCCTCTATATACTATACAGAGCCCCTCTAGTCTCTCTATGGAGCCCCTCTGTATACTATACAGAGCCCCTCTATATACTATACAGAACCCCTCTAGTCTCTCTACAGAGCCCCTCTACATACTATACAGAGCCCCTCTAGTCTCTCTATGGAGCCCCTCTATATACTATACAGAGCCCCTCTAGTCTCTCTACATAGCCCCTCTAGTCTCTCTATGGAGCCCCTCTACATACTATACAGAGCCCCTCTAGTCTCTCTATGGAGCCCCTCTATATACTATACAGAGCCCCTCTAGTCTCTCTATGGAGCCCCTCTATATACTATACAGAGCCCCTCTAATCTCTCTACAGAGCCCCTTTATATACTATACAGAGCCCCTCTATATACTATACAGAGGCTCTCTATTCTCTCTACGGAGCCCCTCTATATACTATACAGAGCCCCTCTAGTCTCTCTACAGCGCCCCTCTATACACTATACAGAGCCCCTCTATATGCTATACAAAGCCCCTCTAGTCTCTCTATGGAGCCCCTCTATATACTATACAGAGCCCCTCTAGTCCCACTGATGTACCCTCTAGTTACTCTACATTCCCATCTAGTCACTCAGGTGCAGCCCTTTAGTCGCTCTGTAGAGTTTCACAAGTCTTACTTCTGCACCCCTCTCGTCACTCTGCAGTGCCCCTTTAGTTGTTTTGCAGAGCCCCTCTTCTCCCTCTTCAGTGCTGCTCTAGTCACTCACCTTAAAGCCTCTAGTCGCTCTGCCGAGCCCCTCTAGTTTCTCCTCAGCTCCCCTTTAGTCACTACAGTGCACTTCTAATCTCTCTTCAGCTCCCCTCTAGTTTCTCTACAGAGCCCCTCTATTCACTCTAGAACATCCCTCTAGTCTCTCTACAGAGCCCCTCTATTCACTCTGGAACATCCCTCTAGTCTCTCTACAGAGCCCCTCTATTCACTCTGGAACATCCCTCTAGTCTCTCTACAGAGCCCCTCTAGTCTCTCTGCAGAGCTCCTAGTGTTAAAAACTCCACAGGGCCTCATTTAGCATCTCGTGGTTCAGTTGGAGCAGACTCACTGCTAACAGCGTGCACAGCTTTATTAAACTCACCAGCAGCACCAATTATTCCTCTGACTGGCTCATTAATACAAACACGGGAAACACCAAAACACAGCAGAACCTCTGAAGAGAAACTCACTTCCTTCATTCTGCTTCCTGAATTTTAGTTTCAGTTCCTCTCAGTTCAAATGACTGAAGTTTGTTTTCATGTTGCTGCTTTTGGATGAATGTTTGGAGGCTTCTAATGAATTTTGATGAGACCTGTTTGACCAGCTCCAACCTCTCTCCTACAGAACCAAATGCACGAGTCTCTGAAGCTCTTCGATTCGACTTGCAAGTGGTTTAAGTTCACCCCCATCATCCTCCTCCTCAACAAGAAGGACCTGTTTGAAACTAAGATCATTAAGTCTCCGCTGACCATCTGCTTCCCAGAATACTCCGGTATGTCCTCCATGGAGACGTTTAATGTGCTGTCTATTAGTTCACCCAGTAGGAGGTGCTGTGGAGGCCAGTTGGTCCTAACTGGAAACGTGTTCTGATCTCTGTGACCTACAGACCTCTCAGTTCTCTGTTATCTGGTGCTGTCAGAGTCAGCAGTTATGTATAATTTATCACCTCCACCATCAACATTCAGAGTCAAGTGTGAATCTGTGATTAATGCTGCTGTTTGAGAGCCATCGAGTCACTTCCAGCTAGGTCCGTGTCCTAGTTCCTGGTAGCATTCTACATGAAATACGCTAAATATCCTCATTTTGTTCCATTCCATGAACCCTTCCATGTTTTCCACATCCTGGAGGTTTCAGTTTTATTTATTTTTTCATGTTTTATGATTTAACAGGTTTTAATAATTAGATAGAGGGCTAATAAAATGTCTATCATAGAAAAATATCAAAAACTTGTTTAATGATCACAAATTTCAACTAAAGTTCAACAGAACATTCAACGCTTTATCATGCAAATGATTAAATAGACTAAAGCTTTGTGTTTAGAGTTAAATGTGTAACTGCTGGACGTCTGCAGCATTCCTCTTCTCCTCAGCTCACAGTAACATGTTCCCTCAGTCACAGACGAGAGGCTGTACTGTTCTCTCAGTCTTAGTAAATTATTAAAAAGTGAAAAGCATGAAGATTTTAAAGACAATGACAGATGTTAAAATGCATCTGGATGTTTGAATTTGGAAATTTGAATTTTTATGTCCAATTTCACAATTTTGTGCTTGTTTCTACATCCTGGAAATCACACCGAGGCGAAAACAGTTCGATGCAAAATTGAGTAGAACACTTTAAAACTGAGGAGGTTTTGTGTTCTGAAAGGAAAACTGGCACTAAAGTGTATATTTAGATGTTAGACACCGTTTCCTGAGGTGTTGGCTGTTGAGGCCTCTCAGGCTGGTGTTTGATACCAGAGGCAGAGCAGACTGCGACATAAACCAAAGTAAAAACCATCAATCTGAGAGAAATCCTGAGTTCAGACTGGTGGCGCTGCAGCGTGAGAGACACGAGAGGAAACACGAGACAAAACAGCACGACTCAGGCGGAGAGACAACAAAAAGTGGGAACACCACGGAGAGCGAGAGGGTGTGAGAAAGTGAGCAAAACCCGACTGTGGGAAAAGTCGGAGAAAGAAACGGCAGGACTGTGAGAAAGAGGGGATTAAAATTCCAAAGCTGTTTCTCCTCTCCTTCTCCCCTCTTCATACTTTGACACGACCTGGCACTGATGGAGTTCCTGACCAAAGCCGACAGACGGCGCTTGCTGACGGCCGACAGCCACGTAGATCTAAACAAATCTCATCGCTGAGATCAGACTCGTCTCAAAGCTCAACGACAGCTTTAAGGGATATTTGGGTCATTTCATGATTTATCCAAAGTCAGAACCATTCTCATTGGTGACATCACTCAAAGTTGGATGGAGTCAAATTGGGAGAGACACTGCTGCAGATCAGTGACAGACTAGCATGTTATTTTTGCGTATTTGAAACAACTCTTGTTCAACACAGTCAGACTAAAGCTTTAGAACACCAGTTTACCTGTTTGTGAACCTATAGAGTTTAGCACGAGCCTGTTGGTTCAGTTTATGGTCTTTACTGCTGGATTTATCGCCAAAGCTGCATCAGTAGAGGACCGATCAGCTGATCCAGTCGCATCACGCATGTGTGTGTCCGTAAGTTGATAGGAATCGTTTGATCTTCACACCCCAAGTTCTAATGCATAGCAAGAGTTGTTCTAAATACCCACAATTCACCTCTTTTAGCTGCAGCTTCTTCTCAGATCTGGCTAGCCTTGAGTATTGCTCCGGTCAGAGGACTACTTCCTGTTTCTAGAGACTCCACCCACATGGGATGTCACTGTGGGCGTGGTCCTTACTATAGATTAATAACTAATAGATCGTCACGTTAAGGACTTAGCTGAAAAGGGAAACAAGGAGCTGCCCATAATGTTAATTAAATCACATTACACTTTATTTTTATGGTACGCCATAAAAGTTACATTTTAAATGTGATTGTATGCCTTACTATACTCAAAAAAAAGTATATGTACATATTTTTTTAACAAAAGCAAATTATTTTTAAAAGTTGAGATTTACTTCTCTTGAGCAGGTCGTAGGAGGAGCTGCTAGAAAACTGGTCACAAACTAATAATATTTCAGGTTGACACACCTGTCAGTGTCAGGGTGGTTAAATATTAATAATACTGAGAAACTGGCCACCTGTTCATGGACTAAATCACATTTCATTAATCCTTCCAAACGCACCTTTTCCATTTTCCCCTCAAAAAAGTTGTCCATGCATCAGTTTTCTGAAAGCGTAGCTGGCAGCAGGCAGAGTGAAGCTCAGCAGAATGTTTGCTGAGCTGGAGAGTCAAAGGTCATGTTTTCAGAAAATATCACAAACTAGTGCTGATGCAGGAAAACGGAGGGCAGGCCTTGGATCTGAAATGACTTCATCCTTTAAAGGTCGTCACTGAAACACGTTTACTACTACGCTTTAACTATTGAGGGATTAGGAGGGTTAGTGGAAGGACATTTGTCTATTGTGTGTTTTCAATTATGTTATTTAGGTTCCTTTTATAAATGGTTGTACTTTTTAATTAAAAAATGTCAGTCATTTTCTATTTTACACTTTTAAATATGCATTTCAGTTGAATTGACTTTTATTTTATATTGGGAATTTTTAGCTTTTTAGCTTAGTTTTATTTAGTTATTTAGTTTACTTTTTAAACAGCTGCACTTTTTAACTTAAAAATTTCTGTCCTTTTATATTTTTCCATTTATAAATAAAAATATTTTATGTAGTTTTTTAGTAGACTTTTTTAAACATTTTTAATTATGGTATTTTTTTCTTTTGTAATTTTTTATCTAATAATAATAATATATATATATATATATATATATATATATATATATATATATATATATATATATATATATATATATATATTTTTTTAACATTCAGGTGGTTTCTTTCATTTTTTGAAATGTTTTATTTATTTTTTACAAATTTAAATGATTTATTTTGTTAGTTGACTTTAAAAAATTAACTGACATTCAAAATTTTTTCTAATTTTTATTTAGTTTGCTTTTTATACACTTTTTAACATTTATATTTCAGTCATTTTTATTTTTAAAATAATTGCATTAATTTATGTTGTTTGTTTTTTATAAATAATGTTATTTTTTTAACTTTTAAAAGTTTCTTTAATTTTAAATAAATTTTGTAAATAGTCAGTGGACCTGTACCGGGTTAAAGCAGCTCCCTAACGCCCGCCTCCTGTCGTCTGTCCCTTCTCCAGGTCCTGACACCTACGAGGAGGGCGTGGCGTACATCAAGGCTCAGTACCAGAGCAGGGACAAGTCGCCCTACTACAGGAAGTTCTACACCTATATGACCTGCACCACTGACACCAACAACATCCAGCTGGTTTTTGATTCTGCCATCAATGTCATCCTAACCAACTGGTGTACTTTTGGGCAATCTGAGTTTTTGGACCATTTTAGTCATGTCTGTGTGCATTAGTTTTAGCCCAGTATAGGCAACGAAAACTCAAAAAGGTTTTAGTCTAGTTTAGTTAAAAAAACATATTAATCCTTTAACAAAGTAATTTATGTCAATAAGTTGGAATCACTTGCTGTCTGTCCAAACATCCTGCATGCTGTTTATTTAGTTTAAAACTTGTGAACTCCCATTCTGTGCTGCACACTATGGAGCGTGTAAACGTGATATGAGAGATATAATATATTAATATATGATATGTAAAATATGTATAATGTATAAATATAATCAGATACAAATAACAATAAAAAACAATGTGGTCACAACAGAAGTTATGAGAGTTTCAGACCATCTGACCCACAATAGGCCCAAGATCAAAAACTGAACCTAATATTTACAATTAAGTTTGTACAGCTTCCTACTGACATCACAAACATGTAAGTATATCTTATAACGAACACAGTCAGATAATTAATGTTACAATTCAGACAACAAACTGTGACAACCGCTGTGGCAGACAGGAAAAGTAACGAAAAACATCCAAAACTGGCAAAACTACATGAACCAAAGCATTCCGTCAACACTGTAAGTGTAGGACTAACGTTCAGCCACAACGACAACAAAAACATGTCTCTGTTTAATGAATAAAATCACTTATCGATCAGCTCATAGGGAAACTCAGCGCTGCAATCTGCAAACAAACCAAATGACTCACCGTTTAGTTGATTAAATGACATTTTTGTATTCAGTCAGCAGGAATGTCACCAGCTGTCAAGCAGTTTTCTTCTCTAAGTATCATTTGATGAGAATGCTTTAGGTAGTAAAAACATAAAAACTGTTATTGCTAGAAAAATGTTGCTTTTTTAAAATTGCTGTTTGGAAATGATGCATTCACGGACTTAATGAAAACAGCAGATTTTTTAGGTTTAAATCGGCTGATTCTGATCACCAGCCGTTGTTTTGTTCACCTCTAAACTCAGGACCTGTCTGGGCTGCAGCTCTCTGGAAAAATGGTCAATTTGTGACTAAATTTTAAAAGAATAAAAGGAAATGCTCCCCACACGAGCCAGCCAAATGTCAAACCTCTTCCAAAAGTGGTGCACAAAAAACTAAATCAGTGTCATTCCAACTGATCATTAAAAAAACACAGCAGCACTGGATAACGAGCAGTATGACAAACCTCAGAGCTTCAACCTGAGCAGACCTGGTTTTAATAACTCTGGTTCTGGGAGCCGTGTGGTCCACTGGTTCTCGTCTTTAGTCCCCGTGTTGGTGGACTGTGAGGACGCTGGGTGGCAGGAGGCTGAGATCAGGGTTCATCTCATGTTGCAGCGCTGATGACTCCATTATAGAAGCACTTAAAACAAAGAGCTCTAAACCAGCCAGACGATGCTCAAGCTGAGGGAAGCTTTGATGTCTGGACTGAAACCACCAACATGGAGCGTCAGCTTTCTGCTCTGTGAACTCAACATGTTAATTCATCAATAGCAGAGCTTCTATGTAGATTTATTTGCTTCCAGGATGAGGTTGTTGTCCAAGTTGATCAGAACTGTGCACGAATCAGAAACCAGTATTGACCCTGAAAACCAGAATCAGTGCATTTCTCTCAAAGGTGTCATTTCCTGCAGCCATTACAGTAAAAACAAGATTCCGCTTCATGTTAATCACAGTCAGAGCTGCAGACAGCCTCTGCAGAGCGGCGGCTCAGATTAAACAGAATCCTGTAGGAAGGGAGCCGTTTGATCCCAGTGAGCTGCAGCAAACTGAACGTCTTCAGTTACTGATGTGTGAGGAGGTCCAGCCTCTCTCTCAGTCAGGAGGAGGCAGCTTCTGCTCAAATCTTTGTTTTAAAGCAGGAAGTGACATCATCAGCTCATCTTTCTCCATCTGTGCCAAGTTTTGTAATTAGTGTCGGAGATTCCCCCAGGCTGTTTATCAGCTGTGTGTGTGTGTTTACACACTACATACAGTCACCTGTGTATGTGTGTGTGTGTCATTTAATAGAGCAGGAAAGGTCATTGTGCGTGTGTGTGTGTGTGTGTGTGTGTGTGTGTGTGTGTGTGTGTGTGTGTGTGTGTGTGTGTGTGTGTGTGTGTGTGTGTGTGTGTGTGTGTGTGTGTGTGTGTGTGTTAGAGGCAACGTCAGCCCATGGGGGCTGCGGTGGAGTCAGTATTTGTGGATTAATTACCCACAAGGCACCTGTCTACCCTTTGCACACACAGAGAAGACACAAACAGGCCCATGGGTTCTGAAAATGTCACACCTTCTTCTGTTTGCAGCTGCAGAGGATGGGGTGTCTGAGATGTGCCTCCATGACCTCTCAGAGCATCGCTTCCTCTCGTTTGCTGCGACAGATTCACAGACAGGAAAATATTTGAAGCTTTTGATTTTAATCTGCAGTGTGCAGCACTGAATCTGTTAATATTTAGTTTATTTATGTCATCTAAAAGTCATTAAAACCCTAGAAGAGCATTTTAGGGTATTCCACCATGTTGCCTTTTACTGATCTATCCAAAATATTCAAGCTTTCTAGAGGCTCTGTTAAGGTTTAAAATCCTAATGATCATTATTTATATCACATGTTGTTTCCTTGTCATAGAAAAAGTGTGTACCTGCTTTCAAACCTTAAACATTCGAATATTCAGAAATAATTTGGGGGCAAATGAGCTGCTCCACTGCTGTTTTCGTATTTCAACTCAGAAATGATCGTTTTAATTTATTTATTTATATTTTTAATCTTTCAAACAGCATCAGTCTTAATGATACAGTTTAAATCATTTATAAAAACGAAATTGAACCAATAAAGTCAAGTTTTTATCCTGATGCAACTCTATTTATAATGTTTTCTGGCAGAGTCATTTATTGAAATACTCATGTTAAGAACCATTTGCACATTTTATCTAAGAAAATAAGCAGAACATGTTTTATGATTTATATTAAATAAAGGCCCCTATAGAAAATAGCTTGTATTTTCTCAATTTGCCATATATGGTAAAAATGACATCATAATAAAGAAAATCCCTCAGAGCCCTAACTAAACCCTCAGGCCCTAAATGAGATGGAGGTTTTCTACTTTTCATCTGAGAGGAATCCTAATGAGTTTCTATGGAACATTTTTGTGTTTATGGATGTTATTATTTTACATCACAGTTTACAGCAGGTTCAAATTTTACAAAGCAACACTCAAAAATACACAACCTTTTATAAATCAGAATCAGAATTCTTTTTATTGCCAGAAATACAGCGTCCTGTCAATCAGGAACTTGACTTGGTTACATAGTGAACCCGGGCCGCCATGAGGCGCCTGCCTTGCAGATGACATTTGCATAACAGAGAGAAACAAGTTTTATTAAGAGGGTGAAATGAGGAAGATAAAAAACCGACAGTTCTCAGCTGTCCCAGTAGGGGGCAGCTGCTAACGATGGAAAAAACCCCGCCGACAGTCACATGGGTAGAAGGAGAGAGAGGACATTCGGTGGGGCGGGGGGACCTCCTGCGTCACTCGAGAGTCAGCACGGCAGTGCCAGCGCGACGTCATCGCCTCAGCCAGGGGGGGGGAGAGAAGTGAAGGAGTTCCAGGACAGAGTTCAGAGTGGGTAGCAGCCTCCTACGCAGTTCTTCCAGCATGTTTGGGTATTCCAAGGGCATCTTATCAGTTGT
>SSNR01001715.1:0-12644 GCA_006937965.1 Callopanchax toddi
TGTGTGTGTGTGTGTGTGTGTGTGTGTGTGTGTGTGTGTGTGTGTGTGTGTGTGTGTGTGTGTGTGTGTGTAAATCCACATGATAAGAAAATAACAGCAGTTTTTATTAGTATTTTAGTCGTTCTCCATCTGTGTACATTTTGTCACTGATTTTTATATTTCACCCTATGATCACGTAAAAACAGAGAGGAATGCATAACACCTACATAAGTTTCACTCATTTAACTGAGAAACCTTGTCAAGCCTAAAGAAAATTTAACATTAATATCAAACCCGACAACTAAAGAGCAATTTGTTTCCTTGGGCATGTTTTTAATGGAAGGTCCTTAAAAATGTTCAGTTTTTATTAAAGAAGTTTAAATTATTGTTAGAAAAACATGAAGACTTCAAGGCTGAGATCCACATTACCATGCTAATCCTAAATGTTCATTAATGGATAGCAGCTTAGCTAAATGCAGGGTCACACTAATTATTAAACTCTGCATCCAACCCTTTAATGCTGTTATTAAAGAATAATGCATTTATTTAAAAAATCCTCTGGATTTTTGTGGTCAGATTTGTCTCTGCTGGCTCGATGTGCCCATTAGTGATTTTCTTGATGAAATGATAAGCCTGAAATCATGCCGCTCGCTGCAGCGCTTTGTTGCTGTTTGCCTCGGCAGGACTTAAATAACCTACAGCCAGTGGGGGGGCTGCTTCTCACTCACTTATTGGCTAATAGGTGTGAATGGATGCAGGGATAAACAGTGGGCCTTGTTGCTGAGATCACGCTGATAATGAAACCACGTTAACCTGACTTCTGAAGGTATTAAACTGGATTTAAATCAAGGTGAGTGCTCACAGCACCTTGGGGGCGTATGCGTGTTCGTGGGTTGAAGATATGGTTATTGTGTGTACATGCCAGAGAACATATGCTGATGCTTGCTGTACGTTCTCAGGAAGAATGATCAGTTTGTATGTGTGCCCATGTGTGGGGTTGTGGGCTCTCCTGCCATCTGGTGCCTGGTTTACCTGCCATCGCTGAAGTAAAGCCGAAGCTTTGGAGTCTAAACCCATCACCAGAGCTTGATTGTGTTTCTGGAAGTGTGAAGGTGAGGAGAGACGTTGTACTGAATGCCCACCGGGTATGCTTTGCCTTGATTCACACTGGTCCGTATCCAGCTGAGACCGGATCACCACTATGACAGATGGTTGCCTGACACTGGGCTTCTTCACAGTTTGGAGCAACTTTCCTGCCCCTCTGCAGTCGTGTCTCATATAGGATTCTGTGGTTGAGCAAAGACAGACAGAACAAGTTACTTCGATAATATGAAAACAGGCGTGGCTTTGTTCTGAACTCCGTGTGTCAGAGACCTTTGAGGACGTCTAAGCCTCGATCAGCCAACAGGGTATCCACGCTGTTCAGTCAGTAAGATGTTTATTTTATGCCAGAAAACTACAGATTCAGATTTTTAAACATTACCAGGTCACATCAGAGACACATCTGATAAACCTCAAACAGGTCGGGTCAGGACCCATTATTGTTCTCATTGGTTTTGTAAGTTTTAAAAAAAAACATTTTTTAAATCTAAATAAATCCTAAATCTAAAACCCACCAGAAATCAAACAATAATTATAAACTGAGTATTTTTGTATTAATTGTTAGAAACACCATTGTTATAAATGGACAAAACCTATGATTGTTGTGGCTGTTGTTTTGATTGATCTATTCTAGTTTGAATGGGTTTTGCTTTATTTTACCAGTGATAGTTGGGGATGTCTCTGTTGAGGTCAGAAGATGAAACGTTTAGGACTCACTGCTCTAAAAAGACAAAATCATGGAAGCAGATTCATCCTGATCCCACTCATCACCAACATAACACAATCTGGGTGAATTTAACAGATTTACAGAGATAGACTAACCCTTGTCTTGGCTTTTAGAGATGCTTGAATTGACTCGTAGACTGACAAAAAGAAGTGTCCCATAATGGCACACGGGCATGGCTTTGGTTTCATCAAGCATTTTAGAAATGATTCTTTTAGTCATCTATATGTTGATTGATTTCAACCTGCTTCCTCTTCATCGCCAGAGAAAAAGAGTTTCTCTCATGTCCAGTTTGTACCTTCAGTCCTAAATAACCTGCACAAAACCTCTGATAGCATTAGATCTGCGCTGCTGAACTTGGGGAGCCACTACAAGTCTTCAACCTCTGTCAACAATAAGGGAAGTGCCCAACCTCTGGAAGTCATCCTGCATCATACTGGTTCCAACAAAGAACCAACCCAGTGAGCTGAACAACTTCCAACCAGTGGCACTCACCTCTCATCTGATGAAGACTCTGAACGGCTCTTCCTTGAACTCATTAGGCCCCAAGTACAACATACACCCCCTACGGTTATACCAGGCAGATGTTGGTGTGGAGGATGCCAGTCTGTACCTCCTACACCAAGCTCACTCACACATGGACAAGGTAAAAGACATGGTCAGAATCCTGTTCCAGGCCTTTCCTGCCCTGATCTGCCTGTCGATCTCCCGTTTCTTCATTTTTCTCTCTCGAGAAATAGACCCAGAAATACTTAAACTCCTCCACTTGAGGTAGGACCTCTCACCCAACATGGAGTTTCAGGCCCCCCTTTTCTGGTGGAGAACCATTGTCTCAGAATTCACACTCAGCTGTGAACCTCCCAATCAAAGACCTGAAAGTCACAGCGTGATAAAGCTAGGAGGATTCTCCTTCCACCAAACCCAACACCCTCCACACCACGACTGCACCTAGAAATCCTGTCCATAAAGGTTATGAACAGGATTGGTGTCAAAGGGCAGCCCTGGTGGAGTCCAACCCTCACTGGGAACAGGTCTGACTTATTGCTGGTTATGTGGACCAGACTCACACTCCTCTGGTACAGGGACTGAATGGCCCTCAACAAAAGACCATCCACCCCATACTCCTGGAGTGTCCCCCACAGGGTGCCCCTGGGGACACGGTCATAAGTCTTTGCCAAATCTGCAAAACACATGTGAAATTGCTGGGCAAACTTGCATGACCCCTCCATCACCACAGCAAGGGTAAAGAACTGGTCCACGATTCCACGACCAGGACAAAAACAACATTGTTTCTCTTCAATTTAGGATTCAGGCTGCATGGTGGAAAGGTTGTTACCACTGTTGCCTTGCAGCAAGAAGGTTGCAGGTTCATACCCAGGGTCAGTGGGAAAAAATGGAGGGGGCGTGTGATTTCGACAACTAATTACAACATAATTGACAACATCAGCTGACAAGAAGCTTCAACAGTTATTACTCTTAATTAGCCATTTTAACTAGCATCAAACAAAATTTCTTCTAACAAAAACGTGCTATCAAAAGAACACAATAGTTCTTAAATCAACTTATATATATATTTTAAAATCCATCCTACCAGTTTTCTCATCTCAACAGTCAGTGTTTCAGCACCATGGACAGCACACCTGCTTCCAAAAAACCGACAAGCAACGGTAAACTCTGACTCTTTCATCTCTGTTTTTGTTAAATCCAGTACCTTCTCACCTTCTCACAGAAATGTACAACAACATACAGGATGCCAGCTGCTAAAGATTCAATTCAGAGAAGAGTGAAGTGTACGTGATGATGTTAAAGACGTGTACCAACCAATCAGTGGCTGAGAGTGGTTCAGTTTGAAATTGGTGCATTTGTTGATTAAAATGTTTTTATTTTTCATTTTGTATGGCTAGAAATTTAAATAAATTTTTTAGAAATAGTTGAAAATATTTCTAATGCGTGGAGTTAGCATGTTCTCCCCATGCATATGTGTATGGGTTTCACCAGGGTGCTCCGATTTCCTTCATAGACCACAACTTGCCTGAAAGGTTGTTGTTAATATTGTAAGTTGCTTTGGGGAGCTGTCAGGCTGAAGAAGGAGGCATGGCTGGTCTGTGGGACACTTTTATCCTATCCTCTGGAGTCTACCAGCAGGTATGGAGTCACTACTACTGGCACCAGCCACCTTGTGACCACAGCTAGCAACAGCTGCCTCTACAGTATCAAAGCGGAGCAAGGTCCATTCTGACTCAATGTCCTCCACTGCTCTTGGGACATCATCATACGTTTGGGTCCCAGGTCTGTGCAGCATCTTCCCCTGCCACCAGGTGCTGATCAGTTGACAGCTCCACACCTGTCTTCACCTGAGGGTCCAAAACTTATGGCTGCACTCGTCACAGGGATTCCAAAAAGGGCGAGTACTCCAAGCTGGTATTTCTTGCATAAGCACAAGCATCTTTCAAGTTTGGGCTTATTTAACTATCCATATACTGCTCGGTAAATCTCGGTCTCAGGTCTGTATATGTTTTTAGGTTTATTTCAGTCTTTTTAGGCCAAGAGGGAGCCATCATCATTTCCAGGCCGTGCGGCTGCCATTTGTAAATAGCAAGTGGTGCACCTTCCCTCCCTGTTTTCCTGGAGATGATCAGCACTGCATAAACACTCAGGTGCCGTCTGGAGCACACACTCAGACAGTTCATGATCATCACCATAAAAAAAGGAAAGAAACACACCGACACAGAAACACACTCTCACTTTATGTTTTCTGAGCATCTTTCTTTACTCTGTTTAGAAATGAACATGCAGCCTCCAGCCTATTTTCCTAAAGTATTCATGAAACATTTATTCAAGAAAACGTATATCTGCATTAAAGCTGTGTGCATGTTGCCATGATGTTCCACGGCTCAGGGATGAAAAGTAGAGGAATTAATCCCAACTCCACTTTGAATACCTGTTCTTTGAGCTTCAGGTCTCTGAGATAAATTCACGCACGCACGCCACATCAGCAACAAATGAAGACACAACCATCAACTTCAATAATAATAATCAATATAAACTTGTTCAAATGCAACATTTAGATCCAACATTCACTCACTGCAGTATATTTGCAAACTTTAACACTTTCACAAGACTATAGCACTTTAGGGTGTTGTTGTGAGAGACCTGAGTGAATATATATATATATATATATGCACTGAATAACAGGCTGAACACAAGCCTCTTTATGGATAAGCAAATGTCATTTGTAAAGCTAACACTCTGCAGGACTTGCAGTCAGCCTTTGTTGCACATAAATCTTGAGGTGTGATCTCACCTTGCATATTTCTGTGCAAGACAAGAGATAAAAAGTGGGAGGAAAACTGGGAGTGTGTTTGTGTATTACACCTGTGACCTAGACGTACATTTTTAGCTGGATTATATTTGTCTGGAAGCAATAATTCACTGCATGACGTTATAATACATCAACCCTCTGCATTATTGGAGCTATTAATTCTTTTCCTCAGTGTGAACTAAAATATTCTATTACTGCAGATCTACAACAGTAAAGTACACAAGAATGCAGTACTGTGTAAAACAAATACATACATTATACTTTTGAAAATGGAGTAACATTTGATTGTTGTTATTACATTTGACATACATCATATTAAATTAGAGGGTTTATTTTCAGGGTCAGTTGTAGTAAATTTTAGCTGAAAATGTCATAAATGTATTTTGACAATCAAAAATTTGTTTTTTTGCAAAGAAAACATACCTCTCAATCACAGGGACGGCAAACTGGAGGGTCCTGGTAGAATTTATAGTCACTTGACAACAAATGCGTACCGTTGTCTGGATAAATGTAAATGTCTCACTTTTGTACAGCGCTTTTCAAAGTCGTGGAGTACAAAACGCCTTACATCAGTCAGTCATGCACGTGCTGATGGAGCTACAGAGGTGAAGCGACCAGACACAGAGGCACCACCAGCCCCCTGACCACCACCGCCAGCAGGTAATGAGGGTAAAGTGTCTTGCTCATGGACACAATGAATTCGGGAATCGAACCTGCAATCTTCTGGTTGCAAGACCAACACCTTAACCACTGAGTTACTGCCTGGTGAAAATATGTTTTGAAGACAGGGAAACTGGCAGCCAGTGAGATGGCATAATGTTGAATTTAAGCCATGTTTTCTGACTTGTAGACCCTGACACACATGCCCACCGACAACGTGACCCAGCAGGAGCTGGGATCGAGACAGCCACTCTACCTACTGAGCTACATGCTACGATACTTGTAGATCTCCTAGAAAATTACCAATACTATTTATGAAACACAAAAATTAATGTTCTACAAACAACAGATGTATGTGAGCATCTAGATAAAGATAATAAATACTAGAAAACCAAATCAACTGTCATAATAAACATTTTAAAAACGGTTCCTCGTTTAGGTCTTTTGGACTTTCTGTTTGCAAAGTGTGAATCCAAAAAGCTTCTCTTAGCAGCAGCAGTTGGTCTCTATATCTTTCTGTTCTTGGTTGAGGAATCATTTCCAGACTTTGTAATCTTAAAGAGCAAACATCATGACCTACAGAGTGAACGTGTTGAGCCACTGGAGAGCTCCCCTTTATAACTTTTGTTGGTTGTGTGTGCTGACTATCCTGGTAAATGTTGCAGGATCACATTAAGATTGCATAAGTCGATTTCACAGATGTATCAACAAACCTGATGAGATTAAAATAAAATGTTGCCATTTGATTGATCCATTGACTTCTAGGTTGTAATTTGGCTAAAGCTGGATAATAGATGAACATGTAATGAATCTCCAGTGATCAGTGGAGAAAAGGTGTGGTAGTCCATCACAGGGACAACTTCAGCCCAAGCCAGGGCCAATCTACAGTCACCAATTAGACCTAATATACATGTTTTGGGGCAGTGGGACAAACCACAAACTCACCGGAGGATTATAAATCGTCACCGACCTGGGAGCTCCTTGAGATCCTGCAGGAGGAGCTGAAGGGGGGTGTCTAGGTGTCCTTCCTGGTCCTGTTACCTCCTCAACCCAACCTTGGATAAGTGATGGAAAATGAACAGATGATTTCCTTGATGTTGGTTTCCAAAACGGAGTTAGGACCTCAGCTCAGCTCAGCTCAGCTCAGCTCAGCTCAGAGGAAAACAAGAAAATCAGTGTGGATTTTTTTCCTTCAGCTCATTTAACAAAAAGAATTGTTTAGGACTGAAGTTGAACCTGAGAAAATAAACCTCTGAGAATTATTGTACCATCAAGTACAGAGTCAGTTGGCTATATTTGGGTAGAATTAAACAGATTTATTTAATTCCATGAGAACCTTCTTCTGTTTGTAACACAGTGTTTGATGCTCTGGAGTAAACACAGGTTGGGCCATTGGAACAGAGCGGTGTCCTTTTGGCTCTGAAGACCTGGGTGTGTTTCTGCCAGGTCCGATTGCAGGTCACGTTTCAGGTTCAAGCGTGTTCATGTATACTGCATGTAGTATGTGATTATGTCGAGGTAACAGCCAGATTGGATTATACTTTAAGATGATGCTGGGTGTAGAGTGGGTCTAACACACAGCTGTCTGCAGGGTGATCTGTATGCAGACCCTCGCTCTCCCCCTCACATGGCAGGGGGATGATGGAGATGTGGGGAGGGGAGTGGTGGAGCTATTTTGGGGGGTTCAGCCTAACCCCTTAGCTTTGCCTCTTTCTTTCCTTCCTAACTTCAACTGGCAATCATGCCATTTGCAATGTGCCCATTCCCCAGTGTCCCCTGAAGCACCTCCTGATGTATTCAGCTCCCATTTGTCATTCCTGGAAATGTGGTGGCGTCAGCAGTTATGTTCAAACCTCCACCGATGGCACCACACCACCACTACGAGAAATCTCAGCTCTGCCCGAGGTCACCCCACTGCCTTATTACAGTTTTAAATCTGCACTGTGATGGATAATGATTACGCTGCCCTATTTACTCTGCTGTGGCAACGAGGCACACAGATTTCACTTATTCACCATCGCATTTAAAGAGACCTGGTCTCACTGAGGAGATTTCTGCCTCATGTTTCTGATCACTCTGCGCAAACACAATAGATTCATCTGAGCTGTTTGGAGCATTTCACATAAACAGCTGAGCAGCTTTCCAACACTAGGCTCAATTTTTTTTACCTGTACAAACTGGTCAGGTGGATATTCACTGATGAGTAGCAGCAATGGATCTGATGGACTGATGCAACTAAAATGAAATTCAGCCACGTTTTATGCGAGCATTAATACAACAATCTCCTTTTGTGGTGCTTTAAGGTCAATTCTGTGAAAACACTATTTGTAACAGAGTGGGATGTTTGCATTGTGTTGACGTTTTATTTGTAAACACCTGTAGGATAGATGAGCCTGAGGCTAGCTGTAGGCAGAGTTTAGATTGTCACATGTTCTGTTTCTGGTTCGTTTCCAGTCTAGTGTAAGGAGAGCATCATGAAGAGGCTTCAGCCGACTCTAATAAGAACAGAGGAAACCGGCTGGCCTTAGTGACAATGAGACGCAACACTGTTGGAGTTTTTCTGAGACTGGTTTTAACTCATCAAGGC
Source organism: Callopanchax toddi (assembly GCA_006937965.1). Taxonomy (NCBI): domain Eukaryota; kingdom Metazoa; phylum Chordata; class Actinopteri; order Cyprinodontiformes; family Nothobranchiidae; genus Callopanchax; species Callopanchax toddi. The sequence goes on from SSNR01001715.1 coordinate 8,374, forward strand.
CTCTGTTCTTATTTTGTTTTTCATTCTTTACTTTTTGGTTTCAGTAGCAACTTTTAAGTCTCCAGTGCTATTTCCTCTTTGACTTTGGAGGTCTCTGTCTCATTCGTTTTACTTCCCCAGCAGAAGGGCCTGGGTGAATACTGATATTTAAAATCGTAATAAAAAAAACCACTTCATGTTAAAAAGTTTAAATAAGGAGTTTGATACTCTTAGCTTCTTGAGTGGAAATATGGTTATTAATGGCCGATTCATACTCCACATGAAGCAAGAACTTTGTTCTCACTGGGGCTCTCTGAGAACAAAATGACGTCATTTTGTTCTCACAGACCCAGTTCGGCAGCGCTTGCGGCTTGTTCTTGTACACATCAGCTGAGCAGAACTTTTTCTGCAGGGCGTCCGTGGAGGATGAATTGGACTTAATTTGAACAAACTGGTGTTATACGGTATATTTGTGATATATATTGAATACCTTTTGATTCTGACTATGATTCATTTTTCTGATTATTCCCTTTTAAGTCTGAAACATGAACTCATAACAAAAGCATTTATATGACTGCTGATTATGTTTGATTTAATACACAACAATACAACAATAAAATCTAATTGGTTCTTGCCACCTGCAGTACTTTAATCCTCATGTACAGGATTCAGTGCAGCAGGGTTCTGAGAAAAGTACTAATCCTGTCAACCATCATGCATTATCCTGGATATTTTGGTCCATTTCTTTCCTCTTCCTGGTTCCTCATGCTGGTTATGTTAGTGCACATGGCACCATGTGCATAGGACAACAAACTAATAGGTAATAGTTTGGATATTTCTTGACATGTATTTGACTGAATTGCATGGAAGAATTGAAAGAAAAAAATCCCCAATCCAAACTTTCAGTCATTTAGATCATTTTAACCCTATAAATGCCTGTTTGAAGGGTTAAAAGAATCCAAATGATTGAACTTTTGGTGATTTTTGAGCAGAGATGAAGTTGTTTAAGAGATCTATGCAGAAAAAAGGCAAAAATAACTAGGGAAGTATTTGTATCAAGTATGATGCACTAACTTATTTTGACGTTTTTTTATCTGTGAAACTATGTTTCAGCAAATGTTAGTCATGTGATCACAGCAGAGGCCTGACTGTCACACAAATGAAACTTTGATGTTACGTGATCAGTGTGCAGTTTCTCTCAAAGATAACCGTGTAATACTGCGGTGGTTATTTATAAGCACAGGGCTAGAGTCAGCTACGACAACACTAACTAGGTCAGGACCTCCAGTTTGACTCCCATGTGAGTTTTATTCCAGCATTTTGATTCATAGCCCCTTATTTAGCCAGTAAAACCTAAATTTAGACAATAATTAGCCAGCATGGTTTGATCCATATTATTTAATTTGCATATCACATAAAATTGTATAAAATGTGTTGAATGCACTACTTTATTGTAACCTTGACTCTACTGAGCGTCAGGTGAGCAGTTTACAGGGATGATGTCGCTTGACTGTGAGTATGACTGGTCACTTTACTGAGTGGGTAGTTAAATAAAAGATGACACTAATTACAATATGTTTTTCCAAACTTGAGGATTGGAAATGTCCAAAAATATGTCATATCATTTAATTTTCAATATACAGTAAGATAGAGCAAATATATTCTTTCAACGGTCATCTCCATAGAAAATTTGACTGTATATTTGATAAATTATTTCATAAACCTCTACAAGGTTAAAGCCTTTACAAACTGGAATTAATATTTATTGCCATGTAAACACTATTTACCATATTTCCTTACAGATGCAGATTTGATTGCATTAGTTTTATTTATGGCAGCTGCTTTAATAACTCATGTCAGTGTAATTTATATCATTCATCATGGTTTTTCACAGCAGACATTTTGACTCTTCACAGTATGAAACACTCAGGAGTAATAAATGACATTACCGATGACTCGTTCCCTTTTAGTGCCCCAGTAAACTTTGAAAATAAAGCAGCGTGAACCAAACAGCAGGACCTTCCTCCAGGATGAACACAATCATCGTCATTAATACACCTGCTCATGTCCTGCTACGACACGTCTGCTGGAAAAGACTCTGTTTCATTATTATCACTGTTTTTAGTGATAATCTGCTGAAAAATGTCCTGTAAATAAAGCATGAAAGAGCAGCCTTTTATATTTAGCTGCAACATGTTTAATAGAGGGGAAACAGTGTATTATAGGTAAGGGTTGTTTGGATATACAGTATTATATGAGGGGTTCTCTGATGTTGTTGTATTCAATTAAGAATAGTGTTCTATGACTTTTGGAAGCTGTAGATTGTGCAATTTAAAGCCCCGCCCTCTTTGGAGTCTTTATGGCTCAGATAGATTTAAATTGTCATTTACAAAGTTGAATATATCTTTTGTGAATTCTACACAAAGTTTTATAATGTTAGAAAATTTTCCCAAAGCGTTTCTAACTTAAAATGTAATGATCTAATGCATATAAGCTGTCTGAAGTTCATAATAAACCACTGTCAGCAGGGTTAACATTTCTTTACTTTTTCACAACAGTTTATAAATAAAATTATTTGCATTTTTTCTTGACATTATTACAAATTTAGGTCATAATTTATTATTTGGTTTTATAGAAACACATTTGTTAAAGAATGTTTAAAAATTCACACAGAAACCTCTGGTTCTTTACACCTCCAGCTAACTCCACACTCCCACAAGAACGTCAGCATGAAACTCTAAACAGAGACCGTCCATACTGACTGATGATGAATCCACAGAACCCCACTGCAAAAAAAAAAAACGTGTTAAAACTTTATCTAAGTACTTCAAAATGTTTCACAAAATGAAGCCTCGTTTGATCTATTCAGCTCATTTCTCTCATTTCATTGCTATAACAGTTTGAGCTCTAAATGAACTTTTACAATCATTCTGCTAAAAATAGATGAATTCTTTTCAGTGACAGTGGTGAACTATTATATTTCTGCACTATCTAACCAATTCTAGGAGCAATAAGAAATAAAAAAGAACTGAAACTTATTGTAAGGATCCTTGAAGAAAGCAGCACCTCTCATAGCTTCATCATTATTTACCCTGTTGTTGCTGTAAGGCCATTTAAAAGGTTATGAGAATCCAGATTATAATAATACAGAATGTACTGTAACTGAATATGGAAAACCCAGATAAAAAGACGGGCTGATTTCATGACAATTTATCAAATATAGTTGGATAAAACTATGATTAAGGTTGTGAAAGATGCAATAAAACAAAGCTAATGTTTCTGAAGGGAGGATGCACGCTTCAGAACTAAACATTAGTGATAAACAACATGCTAAGTCGCTTTTCACCGTAGGACAGACGTAACATTTGGCTACATTATAATCTGCTTGGAGAACCAGAGCAGTGGTTTGTGAAAAAGGATTTTACTTTGACGAATTGCAGCAGCGACAGAGACAAGATGTTAAGGTAACTTGTAGAGCAGCTAATGGTGACCTTCATTTAAACCGGACACGACAGCTCTGCTCTCATCCCTCCTAGCTTCAAAGTTCACCTCCAGACGCTCAGTGGACCACTGGCAGGGCTCACTGATTCTGATCTAATAAATTAAACTCAATTAATTTCCATGTTTAACATCATTCTGGAGTTTAGCAGGGCTTTGTGGCAGATGTATGCCTTACAACAATTATTCATTTTGATGAGCAGGGATTATAAATTAGGCAATTAACACACTGTCAGGCTGGAGGGGAAAGGGCTTTGCTGCTCAGTCTCCGAGTTTCTGGCACCAAAACTAAACTAGCTGCAGCCTGTGTGAGGCTGTCAGGCAGAGAGGGCTGAAGGTCAGCTGGTTACTGGAACAAGCAGATCCCGTCAAAAACACATCCTCTCATCCTCTCTGGTTAACCTGATTTAACTCAACAACAACACACACACACACACACACACACACACACACACACACACACACACACACACACACACACACACACACACACACACACACACACACACACACACACACACACACACACACATATACACACACACTAACGCGATCACACACAGACCTCCAGCTCCCTGAGTAATCATTGTTCAGTGGCTCTGGTCAGCATGTTGTCACCTGTATCCCATTAAGAACATTCTTGCCTCAGCACACAATCACCAAGTTTCTTTCTGTGATTCTGTTTCTCTCTCTCTCTCTCTAACACACACACACACACACACACACACACACACACACACACACACACACACACACACACACACACACACACACACACACACACACACACACAC
>SSNR01001721.1:0-12563 GCA_006937965.1 Callopanchax toddi
TTCTGTAGTACTGTAGATAGTATTCCTGTAGTACTGTAGATAGTATTTCTGTAGTACTGTAGATAGTATTCCTGTAGTACTGTAGATAGTATTTCTGTAGTACTGTAGATAGTATTTCTGTAGAGTATACTGTAGATAGTATTTCTGTAGAGTATACTGTAGATAGTATTTCTGTAGTACTGTAGATAGTATTTCTGTAGAGTATACTGTAGATAGTATTTCTGTAGTACTGTAGATAGTATTTCTGTAGTACTGTAGATAGTATTTCTGTAGTACTGTAGATAGTATTTCTGTAGTACTGTAGATAGTATTTCTGTAGAGTATACTGTAGATAGTATTTCTGTAGTACTGTAGATAGTATTTCTGTAGTACTGTAGATAAGATTTTCTGTAGTACTGTAGATAGTATTTCTGTAGAGTATACTGTAGATAGTATTTATGTAGTACTGTAGATAGTATTCCTGTAGTACTGTAGATAGTATTTCTGTATACTGTAGATAGTATTCCTGTAGTACTGTAGATAAGATTTTCTGTAGTACTGTAGATAGTATTTCTGTAGAGTATACTGTAGATAGTATTTCTGTAGTACTGTAGATAGTAATTCTGTAGTACTGTAGATAGTATTTCTGTAGTACTGTAGATAGTATTCCTGTAGTACTGTAGATAGTATTTCTGTAGTGCTGTAGATAGTATTTCTGTAGAGTATACTGTAGATAGTATTTCTGTAGTACTGTAGATAGTATTTCTGTAGTACTGTAGATAGTATTTCTGTAGTACTGTAGATAGTATTTCTGTAGCGTATACTGTAGATAGTGTTTCTGTAGAGTATACTGTAGATAGTATTTCTGTAGACTATACTGTAGATAGTATTTCTGTAGTACTGTAGATAGTATTTCTGTAGTACTGTAGATAGTATTTCTGTAGTACTGTAGATAGTATTTCTGTAGTACTGTAGATAGTATTTCTGTAGAGTATACTGTAGATAGTATTTCTGTAGAGTATACTGTAGATAGTATTTCTGTAGTACTGTAGATAGTATTTCTGTAGTACTGTAGATAGTATTTCTGTAGTACTGTAGATAGTATTCCTGTAGTACTGTAGATAGTATTTCTGTAGTACTGTAGATAGTATTCCTGTAGTACTGTAGATAGTATTTCTGTAGTACTGTAGATAGTATTTCTGTAGTACTGTAGATAGTATTCCTGTAGTACTGTAGATAGTATTTCTGTAGTACTGTAGATAGTATTTCTGTAGTACTGTAGATAGTATTCCTGTAGTACTGTAGATAGTATTTCTGTAGAGTATACTGTAGATAGTATTTCTGTAGTACTGTAGATAGTATTTCTGTAGTACTGTAGATAGTATTTCTGTAGTACTGTAGATAGTATTTCTGTAGAGTATACTGTAGATAGTATTTCTGTAGATAGTATTTCTGTAGTACTGTAGATAGTATTTCTGTAGTACTGTAGATAGTATTTCTGTAGTACTGTAGATAGTATTCCTGTAGTACTGTAGATAGTATTTCTGTAGTACTGTAGATAGTATTTCTGTAGTACTGTAGATAGTATTTCTGTAGTACTGTAGATAGTATTTCTGTAGAGTATACTGAAGATAGTATTTCTGTAGTACTGTAGATAGTATTTCTGTAGTACTGTAGATAGTATTTCTATAGTACTGTAGATAGTATTTCTGTAGTACTGTAGATAGTATTTCTGTAGAGTATACTGTAGATAGTATTTCTGTAGTACTGTAGATAGTATTTCTGTAGTACTGTAGATAGTATTTCTGTAGTACTGTAGATAGTATTTCTGTAGTACTGTAGATAGTATTTCTGTAGAGTATACTGTAGATAGTATTTCTGTAGAGTATACTGTAGATAGTATTTCTGTAGAGTATACTGTAGATAGTATTTCTGTAGTACTGTAGATAGTATTTCTGTAGTACTGTAGATAGTATTTCTGTAGTACTGTAGATAGTATTTCTGTAGATAGTATTTCTGTAGAGTATACTGTAGATAGTATTTCTGTAGTACTGTAGATAGTATTTCTGTAGTACTGTAGATAGTATTTCTGTAGAGTATACTGTAGATAGTATTTCTGTCGAGTATACTGTAGATAGTATTTCTGTAGACTATACTGTAGATAGTATTCCTGTAGTACTGTAGATAGTATTTCTGTAGTGCTGTAGATAGTATTTCTGTAGAGTATACTGTAGATAGTATTTCTGTAGTACTGTAGAGTATTTCTGTAGTACTGTAGATAGTATTTCTGTAGAGTATACTGTAGATAGTATTTCTGTAGTACTGTAGATAAGATTTTATGTAGTACTGTAGATAGTATTTCTGTAGAGTATACTGTAGATAGTATTTCTGTAGTACTGTAGATAGTAATTCTGTAGTACTGTAGATAGTATTTCTGTAGTACTGTAGATACTATTCCTGTAGTACTGTAGATAGTTTTTCTGTAGTACTGTAGATAGTATTTCTGTAGTACTGTAGATAGTATTTATGTAGTACTGTAGATAGTATTCCTGTAGTACTGTAGATAGTATTTCTGTAGTACTGTAGATAGTATTCCTGTAGTACTGTAGCTAGTATTTCTGTAGTACTGTAGATAGTATTTCTGTAGAGTATACTGTAGATAGTATTTCTATAGTACTGTAGAGTATTTCTGTAGTACTGTAGATAGCATTTCTGTAGAGTATACTGTAGATAGTATTTCTGTTGTACTGTAGATAGTATTTCTGTAGTACTGTAGATAGTATTTCTGTAGAGTATACTGTAGATAGTATTTCTGTAGTACTGTAGATAGTATTTCTGTAGTACTGTAGATAGTAGTACTGTAGATAGTATTTCTGTAGCGTATAATGTAGATAGTATTTCTGTAGAGTATACTGTAGATAGTATTTCTGTAGAGTATACTGTAGATAGTATTTCTGTAGTACTGTAGATAAGATTTTCTGTAGTACTGTAGATAGTATTTCTGTAGAGTATACTGTAGATAGTATTTCTGTAGTACTGTAGATAGTAATTCTGTAGTACTGTAGATAGTATTTCTGTAGTACTGTAGATAGTATTTCTGTAGAGTATACTGTAGATAGTATTTCTGTAGTACTGTAGATAAGATTTTCTGTAGTACTGTAGATAGTATTTCTGTAGAGTATACTGTAGATAGTATTTCTGTAGTACTGTAGATAGTAATTCTGTAGTACTGTAGATAGTATTTCTGTAGTACTGTAGATAGTATTCCTGTAGTACTGTAGATAGTATTTCTGTAGTACTGTAGATAGTATTTCTGTAGTAGTGTAGATAGTATTTATGTAGTTCTGTAGATAGTATTCCTGTAGTACTGTAGATAGTATTTCTGTAGTACTGTAGATAGTATTTCTGTAGAGTATACTGTAGATAGTATTTCTGTAGTACTGTAGATAAGATTTTATGTAGTACTGTAGATAGTATTTCTGTAGAGTATACTGTAGATAGTGTTTCTGTAGAGTATACTGTAGATAGTATTTCTGTAGACTGTACTGTAGATAGTATTTCTGTAGTACTGTAGATAGTATTTCTGTAGTACTGTAGATAGTATTCCTGTAGTACTGTAGATAGTATTTCTGTAGAGTATACTGTAGATAGTATTTCTGTAGAGTATACTGTAGATGTATTTATGTAGTACTGTAGATAGTATTCCTGTAGTACTGTAGATAGTATTTCTGTAGTACTGTAGATAGTATTCCTGTAGTACTGTAGATAGTATTTCTGTAGTACTGTAGATAGTATTTCTGTAGAGTATACTGTAGATAGTATTTCTGTAGTACTGTAGATAGTATTCCTGTAGTACTGTAGATAGTATTTCTGTAGTACTGTAGATAGTATTCCTGTAGTACTGTAGATAGTATTTCTGTAGTACTGTAGATAGTATTTCTGTAGAGTATACTGTAGATAGTATTTCTGTAGTACTGTAGATAGTATTTCTGTAGTACTGTAGATAGTAGTACTGTAGATAGTATTTCTGTAGAGTATACTGTAGATAGTATTTCTGTAGTACTGTAGATAGTGTTTCTGTAGAGTATACTGTAGATAGTATTTCTGTAGAGTATACTGTAGATAGTATTTCTGTAGTACTGTAGATAGTATTTCTGTAGTAGTGTAGATAGTATTTCTGTATAGTATACTGTAGATAGTATTTCTGTAGTACTGTAGATAGTATTTCTGTAGTACTGTAGATAGTACTTCTGTAGTACTGTAGATAGTACTTCTGTAGTACTGTAGATAGTATTTCTGTAGTACTGTAGATAGTATTTCTGATGAGTATACTGTAGATAGTATTCCTGTAGTACTGTAGATAGTATTTCTGTAGTACTGTAGATAGTATTTCTGTAGAGTATACTGTAGATGGTATTTCTGTAGTACTGTAGATAGTACTTCTGTAGTACTGTAGATAGTATTTCTGTAGTACTGTAGATAGTATTTCTGTAGAGTATACTGTAGATAGTATTTCTGTAGTACTGTAGATAGTATTTCTGTAGTACTTGAAGCACTGCAAACACCCATTGATATTTAAAACACAGAGGAGGAATTTATTTATTTATTATTTGTATAGGGTAGTGTGTTTGTTTAACTTTTTTATTTATTATTATTGTTATATATATATATATTATTTTTTCCCTTTTTTTCTCTTGTTATAATTTTTCCATATCTAAAGGAATTTGTATAACTGTTCTTTTCACTATGTAAAAGGCACTTTACACATGTATTATGTATGTAAAGATGCTACACTAAATCAAATCAATTAAGAACAAAAGTATTTTAAAGGTTAAAATGTTCAAATGTGTATAAAAAAAAGAGTAAATAAAAAAATAAATGGGAAAGAAAGCTACCTTTTAAAGTAAATGTGAAGTAAAAAAATCAGAGAGAAAAATGTTGAGCGGGTTGGGTCTGGGTGGGGGTGGGGTAAGCTAGCCAGTCAATAGGGACTTTGTGCCCCCCCCCCCCCACACACACACACACACCTGCCCATAGAGACTTTTGTCTGAGTTTCAGTCGACAGATCGAGGCCGGGTCCTGTTCAGGAACAAGGCCCTGATTGTTCCTCTGCTCTAATGGTCGGAGCTGAGCTACAGCTGGAATGTGTTTTAAAGTGAAACTGGATCAGGAATCAGTCAAAGACGTTCTGCTTTTTATTCACAGTCTTCTTAAAAGAATCAACGTTTTTATTTCACATTACCTACACAGATAAACAGTTTTTTCTCCTTTTTCTGATAAAACTGAGAAAAATCTACATGCAAAACGTTTTCATTTAAAAATTAAACAACATAAAAGTTGCAGAAATTCCAGGGAACACCCAGGATCTGTTTCAGTCACACAATCAGACGTAGTCCTTCCGGGTGTAGCCGCTGACTGACGTGGGTTTGACTGCTGAGTAGTTGACTCTGGAAGGTGCAGAGCCTCCACCGCTGGGTGACCGTGGTGATCTTGGTGGGCAGGAGCAGCAGAGCACGGCTCCCCCTAGAATGAGCAGGCAGGAGGCAGCCCACCCAAAGTACAGCGCGTTCCCGAACTCCCTCTTGGCCGTCTCCTCCAGCAGCGGGTCGTAGAAGCCCAGCACGATGGCGTGGGCCGTCCAAGACACGGCCACCAGCATCAGCAGCCCCGCCACGATGAAGGTGGCCCCAGCAGCCACCACTAGGCGGGGTTTGCTGCTCACGTCCCGGCTGCAGTTGGTGCACTTGGCTCCTGCCACCGACAGGCCGATTCCCACGATGCACAGCACCATGGAGACGATGACCAAAGCCCGAGCTGCCTGCAGGTCCACCGGAAGCCCCAGCATGGACTCGTGCACCCTGCAGTGCATCTGACCGGTGCTCTGCACTGAGCAGTTCATCCACAAGCCTTCCCAGATCACCTGGGAGATGACGATGTTCTGTCCGACGTAAGCCGCCACCCTCCACATGGGCAGGCCGCAGGCTACCATCACCCCCAGCCACCCCGCCACGGTCAGGATGATCCCCAGGATCTCCAACCCTGCAGAGTGCATGGTCTGAGCTCAGCACGGAGGACGGTCCGCTTCCTGGGATATGTGGAATAGAAGGCCTTCTGTGTCCACAGAGTCTCCTGAGATGATATCGGATGTCTGGGGCTCAAAGTCCTGTGAATGACTTTTAGTGACGGAGAAACAAATTGGACCTTCTTTATACAGCTTAGACGGCTGAAGGTGGAGTCAGCTGAAGGTGGCATCATGTTTACCTTCAGACTCAGGTATGGAGCTGCCTGGAGGCTTTACCTTAAACTCCTACAACAGTTTCAACCTTCAGTTCCTGTATTTGCTGTTTTTTAAAAATCTTTGAGTGTATGATGATACTTCAGAATCATAAACATAAAAACATGAATAAATTCCTGACATGAAGCATTTCTATGGTTTGGAGTCTTTAAGTGACCACATTTCATCCACTGTTCATGATTTACAGCCTAGTACAAAAATGTTTTTAAAGGTCCCATGACATCGGTTTCCATGTTTCCTGACTTATCTATCATGTTGCAACGTTGAGTTCTCACCTTCAACCTGCCAGAAAGAGAAACAAACGGCGTCCATCTGTCTCCTAGTCCAGCCAGTGAGAAGCTCTTCCAGATTTCAGACCCAGGTTTCAAACCGTTTTTTTCACTCCAGCCCGCTATGAGGTCATAGTGATCCGGACTTGCTTATATGGTAAATTCTCCGCCCACATGCACGTTCACGACACCTGGAGCGAGGCAGTGCCGCCGCCATTGCCCATAGACCGTGTAGTGTTTAGTTTCAGTTTCGTTTCTCTTTCACGCGACGACACTGCCCCCTACTGGACACTGCCCCCTACTGCAGCAGAAGTGTCAGGCTGCCAAATCAGGAGAAACCCAGCAGAACCGGAAGGCGGTGCTTTCTTCTGATCTCTGAGTTGCTCCTTAGGAAATAATTACAGCGTATTTTGAGTTCTAATGGTGCAACGCTGATCTAGAGGCATCAAAGATTACACCTGTTTAATATAAAGTGATTTAAATATGGAGTCACAGGCACTTTAATATTTCAAAAACCTGAAATTAATAAACAAATTCATAAACATCAAAAATCCAGAGCTGATTCTACTGGAGCAGGTCTTCTCAGAGTCTCCAGAGACCTCTCAGGATCTGGTAGACCTCTCAGGATCTGGTAGACCTCTCAGGATCTGGGTAGACCTCTCAGGATCTGGTAGACCTCTCAGGATCTGGGTAGACCTCTCAGGATCTGGTAGACCTCTCAGGATCTGGGTAGACCTCTCAGGATCTGGTAGACCTCTCAGGATCTGGTAGACCTCTCAGGATCTGGTAGACCTCTCAGGATCTGGTAGACCTCTCAGGATGTGCTGCAGTGGTTTTCCCTGTCTCCTCTAAGCTCCAGCAGACGTCTCAGCTCCAGCTGCTCCAGACCTCTTTAGACTCTGTTAGAACTGGATGCTGGGAACTTTCTACAGACCTGAAGTCCTCCTCTGGTCCCTGGACCAGCTGGTTCCTAAAGTCAGGGATTCTCTTCTCAACTCAAACTTTATTTACAGAACACTTTAAAAACAGCAAGGTGTCGACCAAAGTGCTGAACATTCTGTAAAATAACTAAACATTAAAAACTGCAAAAAAAAAATTATATTATAAACACACACACACATAAGAACACCTCAGGTTTTCGATCCATCCATTCAGGGAGCTGATAGTTTCAGTTTGAACATCGATAGCTTCATTTCAATAGTTACACAAGCCTTTACTGATTAACAAAGGTCACCAGGTCAGAGGTCAGGGGTCAGGGGGAGAAGGTCGCGGGTCACCTTCAGAGTGTTTAACAGGGAGTAAAAAGTCACATGATATAAAAAACCAGATCTTGAAATGTTGGACATCAATAGGATCTGTATTCTTAACTCCTTAAACACAGAAACAGATTTTCACTAAGTACCATAAGTACATACATACACGTCTGTTAACATAAAATACAAGCAAATAATAAAAGACTGTAGACAAGTTTATTCATATTTCAGTGGAATTAAAACAAGTTGCAATGTGTGCTTGTTTCCACAGGCAGGGGGCGCCACTGATCACTGAGAACATTGATTTTGACAACAAGTGAAGGTTTAACACAGAAACTCCTGACAGGCGTCCAAAGAGCAGTCCGGGGGCCTTTTAGGGCCCTCAGAAAAACTTTAGTCCTTCAGCAAAATGTTAATGCCGAAAAACACTTTGACCTCTGACCCCTGTATAGAGCGTCAAAGTAATACTACTCTGACCCCTGTATAGAGTGTTACAGTAGTACTACTCTGACCTCTGACCCCTGTATAGAGCGTCACAGTAGTACTACTCTGACCTCTGACCCCTGTATAGAGTGTTACAGTAGTACTACTCTGACCCCTGTATAGAGCGTTACAGTAGTACTACTCTGACCTCTGACCCCTGTATAGAGTGTTACAATAGTCGTACTCTGACCTCTGACCCCTGTATAGAGCGTCACAGTAGTACTACTCTGACCTCTGACCCCTGTATAGAGTGTTACAGTAGTACTACTCTGACCTCTGTATAGAGCGTAACAGTAGTGCTACTCTGAGCCTCTGTATAGAGCGTTACAGTAGTACTACTCTGACCTCTGACCCCTGTATAGAGTGTTACAGTAGTACTACTCTGACCTCTGACCCCTGTATAGAGTGTTACAGTAGTCCTACTCTGACCTCTGTATAGAGCGTTACAGTAGTGCTACTCTGACCTCTGTATAGAGTGTTACAGTAGTCCTACTCTGACCTCTGTATAGAGTGTTACAGTAGTACTACTCTGACCTCTGTATAGAGCGTTACAGTAGTACTACTCTGACCTCTGACCCCTGTATAGAGTGTTACAGTAGTACTACTCTGACCTCTGACCCCTGTATAGAGTGTTACAGTAGTACTACTCTGACCTCTGTATAGAGCGTTACAGTAGTACTACTCTGACCTCTGTATAGAGCGTTACAGTAGTACTACTCTGACCTCTGTATAGAGCGTTACAGTAGTGCTACTCTGACCTCTGTATAGAGTGTTACAGTAGTACTACTCTGACCTCTGTATAGAGTGTTACAGTAGTGCTACTCTGACCTCTGTATAGAGTTACAGTAGTACTCCTCTGACCCCTGTATAGAGTGTTACAGTAGTACTACTCTGACCTCTGACCCCTGTATAGAGTGTTACAGTAGTACTACTCTGACCTCTGTATAGAGTTACAGTAGTACTACTCTGACCTCTGTATAGAGTGTTACAGTAGTACTACTCTGACCTCTGTATAGAGTGTTACAGTAGTCCTACTCTGACCTCTGTATAGAGTTACAGTAGTACTACTCTGACCTCTGTATAGAGTGTTACAGTAGTACTACTCTGACTACTCTGACCTCTGTATAGAGTGTTACAGTAGTACTACTCTGACCTCTGTATAGAGTGTTACAGTAGTCCTACTCTGACCTCTGTATAGAGCGTTACAGTAGTACTACTCTGACCTCTGTATAGAATGTTACAGTAGTACTACTCTGACCTCTGTATAGAGTGTTACAGTAGTACTACTCTGACCTCTGTATAGAGCGTTACAGTAGTACTACTCTGACCTCTGCCCTCTGTATAGAGTGTTACAGTAGTACTACTCTGACCTCTGTATAGAGTGTTACAGTAGTGCTACTCTGACCTCTGTATATAGTGTTACAGTAGTACTACTCTGACCTCTGTATAGAGCGTTACAGTAGTACTACTCTGACCTCTGTATAGAATGTTACAGTAGTACTACTCTGACCTCTGTATAGAGCGTTACAGTAGTACTACTCTGACCTCTGTATAGAATGTTACAGTAGTACTACTCTGAACTCTGTATAGAGCGTTACAGTAGTACTACTCTGACCTCTGCCCCCTGTATAGAGTGTTACAGTAGTACTACTCTGACCTCTGTATAGAGTTACAGTAGTACTACTCTGACCTCTGTATAGAGCGTTACAGTAGTACTACTCTGACCTCTGTATAGAGTGTTACAGTAGTACTACTCTGACCTCTGTATAGAGCGTTACAGTAGTACTACTCTGACCTCTGTATAGAGCGTTACAGTAGTACTACTCTGACCTCTGACCCCTGTATAGAGTGTTACAGTAGTACTACTCTGACCTCTGTATAGAGTGTTACAGTAGTACTACTCTGACCTCTGTATAGAGTTACAGTAGTACTACTCTGACCTCTGTATAGAGCGTTACAGTAGTACTTCTCTGACCTCTGTATAGAGCGTTACAGTAGTACTACTCTGACCTCTGTATAGAGTGTTACAGTAGTACTACTCTGACCTCTGTATAGAGTGTTACAGTAGTACTACTCTGACCTCTGTATAGAGTTACAGTAGTACTACTCTGACCTCTGTATAGAGTGTTACAGTAGTACTACTCTGACCTCTGTATAGAGTGTTACAGTAGTCCTACTCTGACCTCTGTATAGAGCGTTACAGTAGTACTACTCTGACCTCTGTATAGAGCGTTACAGTAGTACTACTCTGACCTCTGCCCCCTGTATAGAGTGTTACAGTAGTACTACTCTGACCTCTGTATAGAGTGTTACAGTAGTGCTACTCTGACCTCTGTATAGAGTGTTACAGTAGTACTACTCTGACCTCTGTATAGAGTGTTACAGTAGTACTACTCTGACCTCTGACCCCTGTATAGAGCGTTACAGTAGTACTACTCTGACCTCTGACCCCTGTATAGAGTGTTACAGTAGTACTACTCTGACCTCTGTATAGAGTGTTACAGTAGTACTACTCTGACCTCTGTATAGAGTGTTACAGTAGTACTACTCTGACCTCTGTATAGAGTGTTACAGTAGTACTACTCTGACCTCTGACCCCTGTATAGAGTGTTACAGTAGTACTACTCTGACCTCTGACCCCTGTATAGAGTGTTACAGTAGTACTACTCTGACCTCTGTATAGAGCGTTACAGTAGTACTACTCTGACCTCTGTATAGAGTGTTACAGTAGTACTACTCTGACCTCTGTATAGAGTGTTACAGTAGTACTACTCTGACCTCTGTATAGAGTGTTACAGTAGTACTACTCTGACCTCTGACCCCTGTATAGAGTGTTACAGTGTCACTAGCTCACCTCCAGCTGTTTTATTTAGGGGACCACCTGAAACCTGACGTTAACTCTCCACAGGTGTGTGAGAACGCTCCGA
Source organism: Callopanchax toddi (assembly GCA_006937965.1). NCBI lineage: Eukaryota > Metazoa > Chordata > Actinopteri > Cyprinodontiformes > Nothobranchiidae > Callopanchax > Callopanchax toddi. The sequence continues at coordinate 11,207 of SSNR01001721.1, forward strand.
CCTGATTGGCTGATTGGTTGGACCCTATGAGGCGGGCGGGGCCAGTCAGTCCTCTGAGGTCTGGGCTTGCCTCTGACTACCTGCCGACACCTGTCCCTTCACCTGCATCTGGCATTTTTCCACAGCTCTACCAGTCCCACCTCCTGGCTGAGGCTCCACCCACTTTTTAAAAACAATCAAGAAGTTGTTCATCCACTACAGTTTGTTTCACACAAAAAGTTACAGGTTGCTCGTCCACCTGACTCAGTGTGCTGACACACGCCTGGTGGTGGAGGGGAGGAGCTACATCACGGCTCCACCAGCCCCTCCTGGTTCAGACTATAAACGACCCGATCCAGACTCACTCTAGACCAGGGGTGTCAAACTCATTACGGTTCAGGGGCCACATGCAGACAAACTAGATGTCCAGTGGGCCGGACCAATACAATCCTAAAATAATGACCTATAAATAACAAGTGCATGTTTTTCCCCATGTTTTCATGCAAGAACAATTACAAGTATTTTTGAAAATCTTCACATTTATTCAAAAACTCTTTTGCAAAACACAAGATAAACAAATATTTCTTAAGACAATTGTGCAGAATGCTGGTGAAGGTTCTCAGTCATCAGGTCATGATAATCAAAAAAGGGTTTTTAATAAAGGCAACTGGACTTCTTTGGTTCTCTGAAGACGTTTCTCCTCATCCCAGTAGCTTTGTCAGTTCTGTCTGTAGTAAAGGAGAGAGAGTCTTCTCTTCCTCTGTCTGTGACACACCTCCTTCTCCCCCTTGAGGAGGTGTTCGCTCCACTGTATTCAGCTGGAGTCCTGGTCAGGTGTTTTGATTAGAGGCGTGAATTGTCTGGGAATTTAGTTTAAAGCAGACTGGTAGGTGCTGGAAAGATGAAATCTGAGTCCTCCTCTGTTTAAAGTTGGTTTTTCACATTTGACATAGATGTCTTCTTTAACTCCTCTCTCTTTTTGTAATTATTATTGTAATATTATATTATTGTAAGTATTATTATTAATAATTGTGCAGAAGTACACAAAACTTTATTGTCTTAAAATATGAATAATAAAAGATTTCCAACATGTGGAAACACCTGGATGAGAGAATAATTTTTTGCAGTGTTCAGACTGACCCAGGGTCTGGTCTGGAGGCTCTGCCTCGTTTTCATGAGGGTCTCTGTTGTTTATAGACCAGTGTGGGTTCGGTACTGGTTTATCTTTTCAAATAGGGTCTGGGTTTGAGGGACTCAGTGTTTCATCTAAAACTGTATAAAACCAGTAAATCCAGGTGATGCTGACTGGACTCCATCAGTTTCACCATGGTTTCATTTAGACCAGGTCTGAGGGAAAACCCAGATCTGGATCCAAACC
>SSNR01001724.1:0-12559 GCA_006937965.1 Callopanchax toddi
ATGGTGTTACCCAGGATGCAGTTGGGCTCCAGCTGCTCCAAAATGCTGCTGCGTGGTTTTTAACAGGGTCAAGGAAGTGAGAGCACATCAGTCCGGTTCTGGCCTGACTTCACTGGCCCCCAGTTCATTTCAGGATCCACTTTGATCAGATTTTAAATCTCTAAATGGTTTGGCTCCATGCTCTCTCTCTGACCTGCTAAGACCCGACACACCAGCACGCTGACTCAGATCAGCTGGACACAGGTTTTTACAGGTCCCAGAGGTGCTCTGTAGAGCTAGAGGGGACAGAGCTCTAGCAGCAGCAGCTCCTAAACTCTGGAACGCTCTGCCCCTGGACATCAGACAGTCCACCTCTCTGACTGTTTTTAAATCTCAGAGAAAAACTCATCTTAACTCCCTTGATCTGAACACAGAGGGACCGGTTGGATTTGTCCCATCTGATGTCCTTTATAGTTGGTTTTGCTCCTTTTATCTGATGTGTGTTTTGATTATCTGTACTTTTTATTGTGTGTTAACTACAGAAGATCCTTCCTGTCCACAGCTAGGACAGCCTAAAATGACTTTATGGGGAAAAAAACTCCAGTTTCAAGATGAACCCTTTATTAGAAATAATCCATTATAAACAACAAAGTCATTAAACATACTAAACACTTTGTTCTTATAAACCAGAGGTGAGCAGTCCCTGGTCCTTGAGGGTTTCCAGCATGTTTTAGGTCTCCTTGCTTCAACACACCTGATTTAAGTAGTGACTGAGCTCCTCAGTGATGCCTTCATGGTGCTGTCTCAGAAAGGCCCACCAGCTGTAGACCTGCTGGTTCCTGGATCCAATATAGAACAGTCAGAGATCTAAAACATGCTGGATAGTGGCCCTCAAGAACCGGAGTTACACACATGTTCTGGAGGAGCAACGTCCCAAATAGCCTCAGACGCTCTGAGAGACGCTGGTTTGAACTGGTCTTTATCCTGATTTTTACTGGTGTTTTCTCACTGGTTTTAATAGCTGCTATAGTGATTACCATTGTGTGTTTTTCATGCTTTTCACCTGACAAATTTCTCTATGGGGACAATATCAATAAGTGAAGTGAGTGAGTTCTGTAGTGCACAAACATTAGGATTAGTTTTCCCTGAGAACAGTATAAATCATTAAGATAAGGACATTATAGTTTGAGGATAAATCATGGAAACAAACGTCACCTTTTCCTTTCACTGTGGCTGAAATAGAAAGAAGCGTGGGATCAAAAGGATGTGACTTAGAAGCATCTGCCTTCGTCTGAGTCTTGTCTGCCAGTACTTTGTCCGATTTACCAGCATGCTGGTGCCATCCTTTCATGTCCTGGCACACATTTGTGTTCACACGTCTCCAGAATCACTTCACACATCTGTGCTTCAGTGTGAGTCCAGGAAAACAAACCCCCAGTTAGATGTCCTCATTTATCTTGGCCCCATCTGATGGAGGAATGTTCTTCCAGAATACAACAGGCTTGTCTCTTTCTCTTTGTTTTTGCTGCAGAGCAACAGGATCTTTTCCTCTTGGACTCTGTCCTGATAGGCTGACCTTTAGCTGTGTCCTTCACACAGTCTGAGCGGATTCAGAAACACTGCAGCTCTGATTCTCCTCACTGCAGCAGCAGCTGATCTACCTGTTCAAGTCTCACATTTAGGTTTTTAAGCTTTTCTGAAACAAGGTTTTTAATGACAAGTCATCAGAACTCCATGACAGAGAAATAGTTTCTGGTGTTCCCAGCTAGTTTCATGTTTCAGTGATATTATTCTCTGTTGAGCTGTATCAGGCCTGCAGCCTGCTTTGTTTGGAAAAGTCTATTTATGGTTGTTATTCTCAACTCAGAATTGATGCAAATATTGTGATTTTAAATGCTTTTTCATTATTTTTGTGAGCTCTCAAGAGTTTTTAATTTATTGTTTATTTTATAAACTCATTTTGAAAATCCATCTATCCATTATTCCAGGTCAGGTCATGGAGGTAACAGGTCCAGGAGGAGAGCCCAGACCTCCCTCCCTCCTGGAGGATCCCAAGGTGTTCCCAGGTCAGAGGATAAATCCTCCCTCCAGTGATTTCTGGTTTGTCTCAAGGTCTCTTCTCATTAGGACGTGTCTGTAAAACCTCCAGAGGGAGGAGTCCAGGAGCTCTGACTGAACCAGCTCAGCTCACTCCTTCAATAAGCAGCAGCTCCTCCCTGATGATGACCAAGTCTCTGCGTCTGAACCTGAACACCCTATGAAGGAAGATCAGTTCAGCTGTCTTCATCCATGCTACCCTATGTAGCCTCAATTCTCAGATTGACGAAGGATTTTTATTCCTCTTCAGAGGTTGAAACCTCAATATCTACAGACCTTTTACATGTTTATACTCCAGTCAGGAGGCTCAGGTTAGCAAAGTCAAAGTCCTGAAGACCAGGCTGAAGACCAGAGGTGACCCAGCCTTTAGGGCAGCAGCTCCTCTGGGACAACCTGCAGGTCCTGCCAGGCATTTTAAAATCTCTTCTAAAAATCCAGTTTTACTCCTTGGTGCTAAAATTCAGGCTGAACTGGATTCCTTGATTGGTGCTTTTATGACATATATCCTGGCTATTTATCTGTTCAGCACATTGTTCAACGTTTTGTTGTGTTAAATAAATAAAGTTTGAGTCAAGTCGAGGTCATGGGGGTTTGCTTGACCAATAGACTTGTGATTTGTGGACTTGGAGGATTATGAGTGTGTCCCCTGAGGTATTCAATGAGAACTTCTGGTACCAACTATAGTGACAGTGATGTGTTTTTGCTGTATTAAACATGAGCTGGATTATAGAATTATTTAGTCTTCATCAGAATCTGATCAATAAATACAAGGAGCTGCTCAGTTTGAACCTACCTGTTCTAACCTGGACTAGATTATTATAAACTTTAATCAGTATCACTGAAACACAGTTTCTAAAGGCTGAAATCTTTATTCTGCCTGGTAAGATCCCAGACTGAGTCCATCCATGTGCTGGTTAGCTGTGATGTCAGAAACCTGCTTCAGATTGGACAGTAGCTCAGCTGCTAACCTCTGACTGGCTTCATATCGGCTGTAAATCTGAACAGCTTGACCTTTGTGAGACTGAATTCCTCTAATTAATCTAATAAACCAGATGTGACCCAGCTGGACCAAAGCAGTCAGTGTGGATCTGATCTTGTTCTTTTGACCTCCTGTCCAGTGTTTAGTAAAAGATATTTAACCTTTTAATGGCTATTTATACTTGACATTTGATGTTAAATACACAATATTTTGTGGTTATTTATTAATGCACAGAGATAAAACAAGTCCAGTCCTTTAGATTCCTGGACCTCCATGTTTTCTGAGGACCTCACCTGGTCACCAAACATGCATGTTACTCCTGATAAAATGTACAAGTATTGATGCAAAATGGGAAAAAAAACACGATTGGTACTTTATGAAGTTATAAGACAGGTGTATGTATTTAGCAAATGTGGGAATCCTACTGAACAGAAGGATAATCAGCCTTCAGGCTGTTTTTCCCCATGCTAAAAGGGACAAAAATGAGAATTTAAAACAGAGCTGGTTTACTAGCAATTTTCTTCAAATATAATAAATTGTATTCATAAGGAGAAAAAGGGACAAATCTGGTGGGGAAACAGCTTGACGATCTGTCAAACCATTTAGTTAAAACGTCAATAATGGAGAAACAGCTTAGCATGAAAATTCATGCAAAGTGTCAAAATGTCAGATTAAATGAATTCACACATTAGACCAAAACAGATCCTTGTGATGTTTTATGTTAATAAATCTCTGCCTCAACCAATCTCTTATCAGTGTACCATCATTTTGTGTTGATGAGACTTTTCTCAGTGAAATTCCCTGTTGCTTGATAGCTTTCATGGTTTATGTGGCAGTGATTGTTTTTTGTTTTAAGTCCTTTAAATGTTTCTCCTGTTTGGAGTACCACAGGGTTCCATTTTGGGACCCTTTTGTACAAAACTATGCAGTTACTGCAGTCCAAAGCAAAGCAGGGAGCTAGCTAACAGGGTTCTTAATCCTTTGTCAAACACCAGTAGTTGGTAGAGTTGAGCTGTTCATTTCAACTAATTTTCTTTACGAAGCACCAGTTCACAACACAAGTCATCTCAAAATGCTGGTTAGGCTGAAATCCAAAGCACAAATCTAAATGAACAAACAAAGCAGAGACTTGTATTGTGGGACCTTTACATTCTGAGATGCTGATGATGCAGAGAGGATGGTTTTAAGTAGATGAAACACCTGTGACTCTCTAAGCTACGACCTCAGATACACACAGAGGACAATGCATCTCACTGATCAACCTGGAAAATGCCACTAGTAAAAGAAATAGACACTTTCTTTAAATATTGGATGTTATTGTGATGATCACGTTTATTCAAATGAAATTTATTTCAAACAAATGAAACTTCCTGTTAAATATATTAAGTTGTAAATGAATGTACTCTTTGTTGTTTAAAGATGATCAAACTGAATTCACCTTCAATAAAACTACAGATAAAAAGACAAAGAGTTGTCCTGTGTGTTCTTCCAGGTTTTTTCAAGTTTGGGCAGAAGAGAGTAAAAAATGCCCTTGACTGATACTCCACCGTGCTTTGCTAAAAAACCAGGTTTTGTTGTAGTTTTATAGTGACTGAGTCGTCAGCTTGTGTTCACCTGAAGAATGAAGAATAATGGACATCTTCTGACACAGGTCATGGAGTCCGATCTCAGACGTCACCATGCCACTGGTGTAGATCTTTACCTGTGGTTCTTCTTCTGGTTATCCTAACAATACCCAGCTGACACACAAGAGAGACACAAAACAATCATTTTGGTTTACCAGGGGTACTCGATTACAAACCTGACAGGGCCACATGAAAATCCATGGAGGAGTCTGTGGAAACAGGAGGCTCGCTGACTGGTCCCGGCCCACGGGCCGCCTAGACTGTCCAACTAAGAACTACCTGGAGAAAGAAAGAAAAAAATAATGTCTCACCTGAAACATGGTGATGTCTTTGAGGGCCCATCTGAGCAGCTCCCCTGGCTAAAGACCACCATCAGGGATCCCACTAAGTGGATTCAGTATACCTCGTAGAAATATCCAGTGTCAATTATTGTCTGTTGATAAAAAAAACTACGATATGATATAATCCTAAATGAAGTGAACTCTGCAGGTGAGAATTACTTTCCTCTGTCCAGTCAGTTTAAAGGCTTGCAAACATAAACCAGTTTGCTTCAGAGGTCTTCATTGATTTTCAGTTCTTCAGTGATGTTTTTTAAACTTTAAGCTTTTTAAACTTTAACCTTTATTCCTCACATTAATAATATTACTAAAATAGTGTTTTTAATCAGAGACATTGATGCTTTTATCACCAGTAGAATGGATTACTGTAATGTCCTGCTTTCTGCTCTTCCCAAAAAGATAATCTAAGGTTTACAACTTTTACAAAATTCAGCAGCACATGTCCTGACGAAGACCAGGAGGCGGGAGCTCATTACACCAGTCCTAAATTCATTGAACTGGCTACCAGTATGTTTTAGGATCTATTTTAAGGTTCTGTTAATGGTTTTTAAGTGTCTTAATGGTCTTGGGCCTTCATATCTCTCAGAACATATCTTTGCGGTCTCTACGCTCCTCTGGCTGCCGTCTTCTTGTCATCCCTTCACTGTAAACCCGAATAAGTTCAGTGAACTCAAAATTTATGAGGAAACTGATTACATAATAATTTTTAAGTTAACTTACTTATAAAATGTAAGTTCATCACAACTTAAAAATTGTGAATTGAATTAAATCAAAGCATTTAACTACCTCCAACTTATAAGTCAACCAACTTATACAGTTTTATTTGAGTAAACTTGCAAATTTTGATTTATTTTAACTTTTATAACTCAAATATTATAATTTATATAAAATAAATCAGTGCACTCCAACCCTGGTCCTCAAGATCTTGTATCCAGCATGTTTTAGTTTCCCTGCTCCAACACACTTAATTCAATGGTCATCTAACTCTGCAGAAGCCTGTTAATCACTACTGATTCAAATCTGGTGTGTTGGAGCAGGGAAGCATCTAAAACATGCAGGATGCAAGATGTTGAGGACCAGAGTTGGAGAGCACTGTTCTAAATTGACCTTTTGACACTAAACTAACAACCATTTTGGACTTTGGTCAAACTTTGAAAAATAAAATAAAAATGATAATAGACAGAATTGCAATTCCAAGTTTATTTTAACCACCTGCACAAGAGTAACACTTCAACTGCATTTGAACAGGATTTTTAAAGTGCTTAATGTACATATTGTATATTTGATTAAAGACACATTTGTGAAATATCAAACAAAAAAATGTCAGCCTCTCTCTTTGGCTTTTTACCTTACAAAACTAACTCAAATGAAATACCCATTATATTAAACACTTAGCCATGGGCATGTTAGTGTCAGTCTCCTCAAACATCAGGCTATGGAGAACAGATGGCAGCAGATGCCCTAAAATCAGCAGGACATGGCTTTACCACACATTACAACGGTCTAGTAAAAATATAATTAAAAGTTATCACAATGTACAAAAAAACCCAAAAAACTATCAAGTCAAGAGCCACTGTGTCATATGTCACCTCCCTGTGGTTTATGTCTCCCTCTAGTGTCCTGTCTTGTGATCTGTGCTAATGTTTCTCCCCTTTGTCTCACACAGGTGATCCTCATTGTAATCAGCCACCTGTGCCTCGTCTTGTGATCACCTCCCTCTGTGTATTTAAACGTGCCTGTCTCGTCTGTGTTTGTCGGTTCCTAGTTGTAGTCGTGTGAGTCCTGAGTGTGTCTTCGTGTTCCTCGTTTCTTGGAATAAATCTTAATTTTGGATGTACATCTACGCCTGGGTCCTCTCTTCACCCACCAGTTCATGACACACTGAGAGTCAACCACTTCACTGAACACATTTAGCAACACTAACATGATTCTATTTAGTGCTGCTGCCTTTACATACTGTCAGTAAAAAAATAAATAAAAATCACTTTTGAGGCAAAAAAAGACAGGGTTTCAACTGTTTCCCACCTTCAAGGCTCATCAGTAGTTTCTGGATGAATGAAATGTGTGAACAAGTCCTTTTGAATGGTCTAGATGCAACTAAACTGAACAACAAGGCAAATGCTTCAGCTCATTTAGGAGTTCGCCCACAACAAGCTCGTCTTTCCACTAAACCGCTGCACTGACCAGACTGAAAAGCATTGGGCTCGTACTGTTCTTGTTGACAATGGTCAGAATACCACCAGTTCATGTTGACAATGGTCAGAATACCACCAGTCCATGTTGACAATGGTCAGAATACCACCAGTTCATGTTGACAATGGTCAGAATACCACCAGGAGTGTTGACAATGGTCAGAATACCACCAGTTCATGTTGACAATGGTCAGAATACCACCAGTCCATGTTGACAATGGTCAGAATACCACCAGGAGTGTTGTTTACGTCTGGCTCTGGTCACTCTTCAATCTGCAAAGAACAAAAACAGTGTTGTATTAAAGATAAAGATTTAATGGTTGCAAGAAAGAAAAAGATCCATATATAACTTCTGCTAAGTAGGTTTTCAGGAGTGTTGCACAGAATTGGATTAGTTTCAGAGAATTCCAGGAACGACACAAGAAAGAAGTGATTAGGGTGCACAGCACACGGTCGGCCACTGTTAAATGTGTAAACATTGTAATTTCCATGCTATTTTTCTGAAACATGTGCCTCCATTTTATATTTGCAGACAATGAAACCTAATCAGGACCCTGTTCAGCCATGAAACCTTTACCCTGTTATTTCACATTCTGCAAAAAACAGTAGAAGATGGTCAACCTTTGTGTCCATAGGAACTGCCCCCAATGACCATATGATGTTGCAGAGACGTGTCAACCAAGACAGTCCTACCACATCTATAGTCTTGAGATACCCGGGTTGGATCTCATCCACCGCTGTGTTGTAGGAAAAACATTGTGAGAAAAACAAAAGTGAATAAAAACAATCTAAATGTATTTAAAACTACAAATTAACTTTCTTCTGTTGATTCTTGTTTTTATTGTGATCATTCCAACCCTCCTCCTTCATCCGGGCTTGGGACCGGCAGAAGTGACCCAGAAGGGACACTCTGGCAGAGTTAATATTTTTTTAATGGAAATTTTCTATCCTAAATTACTTGTACTTTTTTTTAAATTCAAGTATTTACATTCTTTTCCAATAATATTTAAAAATGTTGTTGATTTATTTCAACTTTTTTAATTGTTGAATTTGTAATAGTTTTTCAACTTTTTTTGTTTAAATTGTTTTTGGTATAGGGTTAGGGTAATTTATTATTATTATTTTGCTACTGTCTTATGTGTGGATTATTATTATTACGTTACTTATTTTTGATTGTTTTTGTCTCGTGGGTATATGTGAAAGGGGGGGGGGAAATGATTGTTATATTTGACAAATGAAAAATTAAAAATAAAGTGTTTAAAAAATTATTTTTGGTATAAATTTAAATTATTTATATAAAGTTTAATTCTGTTTAAAGCATTATCATTCAAACCATTTTTTTTTAACAAACAGAATATTATAAAGTCAAAACGGTTTCAAAAAATGGAGTGGACTGAAGAAAACATCTTATCATTTCAGTCCCTTTTACAAAAAAAAAAAAAATCACATACTTTAATCCAACTGTTAGGCACCCAGCTCTTTGTGTCGGAAGTCATGTGACTGTACTACCGGAATTTGTTCTTTTTTATTTTATTTTATTATTTAAGTTCCACATCCTTATGAAAATTAAGACAAAAGGTTATAAAAAGACATAAAGGACACTTGTGATTATAAATTATAGCCATGAGAGGAAGTTGTTCTTTGTGGGTCAGGAACTGTTTAACTGGGGGGGGTGCCCTGCAGGGCCGTGGCTATGGGTGGGCCTGGGCGGGCCTGGGCCCACCTAATCAAATGGCTTCCTCAACTAAATTATATATATTTGTTTTTATTTTTGAGGGATCTCATTTAAGTCATCATGAAATGAAATAGAACAGAGTAAATTTGACATCAACAGCATGAATGTGTTGTGGTGATTTCATAACTATTACATCATTTGTAAGTCTTGCTCTCATTGGCTATTTTGAATCATTTCGGAACTCTCCAGACGAGCTACGGTAACAGCGCAACTGTGCGTATGCTGCTGTGACTTGTAGTGTCAACCAAAGCATTTAAGAAATGGCTAAACTAATCTTAATTTCAAAATGTTTCAAAAAACAAAAAGTGGAGGACCTGTCCTGTGTTACAGGGTTAATGTGCTTTGGAATTTAGATGTTTTGTTCAAATATCTTTCTGTCGGTTTCTGACAGTGGATCCTCGCTCTTTTGCAGTTCACATTTTGCAGCCTTGTACTTTCGCGGAATGTTTTGTGCAAATTTGCATGCTTTAAACTTTTTTTTACGGCGCAGTGTTCATGCGTCCTGACTCCTTTTTGCGCGCTGACCAAGAGTCTGGATGAGTAGCGCCCTTATGCTCCCTTCCCTTTACGAGCTTCTTTTCTGCAGCAAGTTGGGAATGAAAATCTAGACTTTTACAAGTAGAAAAGATGTTTTTAACTGACTGACAGACTGCAGAATCAGAACCATGGACAGCAGCATGCTGTCTCTAAACGGTGCGCTCTCCGCTTCTCTCTCTCTCTCTCTCTGTGTGTCTGGGTCTGACCTGAAATAATGAACGTATTTGACCCGACCAGATGGCTCGGACTGAAATTTAGACCTCTAGTGATAAACACAGAGCAGCTCTCAGATCACTTCTCTCAGCATCAGCTGTGTTTTTTTTGTTGGTTTTTTTACCACAACGAGCAGGTGTCCGTCAGACGCGATCAGAAACATCAATGAAGTGATTTATTCAGCCGTTCTGATGTCAGGCTGTGTTTAAACGAGATCAGTGTGATAATGTTAATGCCTGTCTGAGAGAAGTGAAGTTTGTAGTGAGGGGTTCTACTACAGGCTTAAAACTTCTGGAATAATTATAAAAATTTAAAACTGATACCTGGCGGATTTCACCGCATCTGTGGGTTATTTTTAGAACGTAACTCCCAGAATAAATGAGGAATCACTGTATAGACACATTTGCTTAAACAAAAGTGACATTTACAAATACACTTATTGTCAATTACACTTTTGGGCCCGCCCATTTTTGATTAGGCCCGGCCGAAAATCTATTTCTGACTACGCTACTGGTGCCCTGTAATGTTCACTAACACGAAGTAGCATGTTAGTACTTGTATTGGCTTTGTACATTAGTATTTTCCTATTTATTTATTAACCTTTATTTAACCAAGAAAGTCCCATTGAGATTCAGAATCTCATTTACAAGGGAGTCATGGATTATCACCTATATGGCATGTTGTGATGTGTGGGGGAAACCGGAGCTCCCAGAGAAAACCCACGTACGCATGGGGAGAACATGCTAACTCCACGCAGAAAGGCCGGAGCCAGGATTTGAACCTGCAAGGCAACAATAACAACTGAACCACCATGCAGCCCAATCAACTATGTCATGAAGTTTTTACATTTGATGAATAACAAGATAGAGGGATCTCTACAGCGCCTGTTATTAATGATTCTCAATGTTCTGTTTTGTAGAATAAACAAAGGTTATGTATAACTTTTACATGTGGATCCCCAGATTTCTACATTAAAACTTAAGTATAGTACAATCAGTGACTTATATGATGTTAACAACCCAGAACTATTCAGCAAAAACTTGACTTATTTGTACTGCGATAGATCTGGCTATTTTACTTTGTGACTTACAGGTCAAATCTTCATCAAATATGACTCCTACAAATTTGGGTTCTTTTACCCTTTGAATTTTTTTCCATCTATTTAAAATGTACTTAATTTAAAAACAACTTCAGTCAATTTAAGGCAATAGTTCAGTTTTCTAAGGTGTATGTAAACTGTTTGTTGTCATTAAACAATGTAAAACTTAAGTTAATCTGGTTATATCAAACCAGTTTTTCACTTTTATCAGTTCATTATTTATCACTTGAGTTACTTCATTAATATCTGATCCTGAATAACACAATGTTGTATCATCAGCAAATCAAATGGTACCAAGTAGCTCAGATACATTTTATTAACCTTTATTTGACCAGGAATTTTCCCAATGAGATTCAGAATCTCTTTTGCAAAGGAGTCCTGGATAATCTCTAGAGCATGTTGTGATGTGGGGGGGAACCGGAGCACCCGGAGTAAACCCACACATGCATGGGGAGAACATGCGAACTCCACGCAGCACGGTCACAGCCGGGATTCGAACCTGTGACCTTCTTGCTGAGAGGCAACAGTGGTAAAAACTGTGCCACCACGCAGCCCTTTTTTTAAAAAAATAGTTTAGGTCCATTCATCCATCCATCCATCCATTTTTTGTAGCCGCCTAATCCTCCACAGAGGGTCGCGGGAGAGCTGGTGCCTATCTCCAGCGGTCAAGGGGCGAAAGGCGGGGGACACCCCGGACAGGTCGCCAGTCCATCGCAGGGCCACACAGAGACGAACGAGACACACAACCACACACCCACTCACACCTAAGGACAATTTACCAGCCCAATTAGCCTGACAGTCATGTCTTTGGACTGTGGGAGGGAACCGGAGCACCCGGAGGAAACCCACGCACGCACGGGGAGAACATGCAAACTCCACGCAGCACGGTCACAGCCGGGATTCGAACCTGTGACCTTCTTGCTGAGAGGCAACAGTGGTAAAAACTGTGCCACCATGCAGCCCTTTTTAAAAAAAATAGTTTAGGTCCATTCATTCTTATTCAAAAGTTCACCATAGTAATCACTTTTTGTTTCCTAATTATCGTTATTAATTTACCTATATTTTTATATCCGTCTTCCTCTTCCTTTGTTTGCAATTTTAAGAAACACCTACATGATTCTTTTTTGCACGAGCATTTTTTTATTCCCTTAGTTGTCCATGGTTGGTTTTCTTTTTCTTGTAAATTTAATTAATTTACAATAATGATACGATGTCATAAGTATATGTAGTATACATTTTTACTCTTTGTATTTTTTCTATTGAATGTATACTTTAGTTTTGTTTTTGTTTGAACTTTTTTCTTTTATATTGTAGTGGTAATAAGTGGTCGTTTTGCCACATATAGTGTATATAAACGCTAAGTTATTACTCACCTTCTACTAGTTCACGTACGGCCACCGAGGAATTAAACGGGAGTCTGTGGGCTCCGGACACCTGGGTTTGAACAGCTGTTTGTGATAAAAGCAGGTAATTCTAGGTCCTGTTTAATCGCAGTGAGTAATTATGTACCTGTTATTTGACGAATGGAAGCTGAGTCAGGAATAAATATATTCAATATTTATTATAAAAGCTGACGAACATTTGTAAACAGATTAGCACTCGAGGTAGCAAGTTGATAGGCATTCACTAAATGGTAGATGTTATTAAATTGATCTTCTGAGTTTTAGAACTTGAGTCTCGTGTGATATTAAGACTAAGGAGTTAGCTTAAGGGTTTAGTTATCAGGGATAAGTTGGAGAGGTTACTTGGATGAGCGACCTAGTTG
>SSNR01001729.1:0-12529 GCA_006937965.1 Callopanchax toddi
GATGGATTTAAATTTGGATATATTATTTTTATTGTTGCTGAATCTGTGAGATCTTGTATTTTTGCAAAAGAAATCATCTAGAGCTGCTGGTACAAAAACTGTGAAAGTTGGAAAGGATTTAGGTTAAAGGAAGTTTAACTGATCACTAGAGGAACTTTTTATTCCTGCAGATGTCAGCTTTTTGTACTATTAGGAGGATTTTATTTTTTAAATTACTTTGATAAAGCAAATATTTTGCACTTTAGTTGTCAAAGGAGCATCTTTGTTGTTGTTTTGTTTGTATTTCTAACTCACTATGAAACATCATTTAGAGGTGTTGGTGTTATTTGTGGTTTCACTAAAATAAAATATACTCCATCAAATTGTTTACATACTTCAATTAATGAAAACTAAATGGATTTATAAGGAGAAATTAGCCATTCAAGGGAATGAAGAAAAAAATCCTAAATGGGGAAAAAAATGATGCAACAAAAAGTGTAAAAATCATTTGAAAATCAAATCGTAGCAAGTGAATCGTAATTCAATCGAATCGTGAGGCATCCAAGATTGCACCCCCCCAGCACTAATGGTTTCGACTGTTACGTTATGCGGAGGTTTTTTGTACCTGTCCCAGGGTTAGGGTTAATGGTTAAGGGTTAATGGTTAAGGTTAGCCCCCTCCGCCATGCCTGGAGGCACGGCGAAGGGGGCTAATATTTTCTTCCTCATCCTTTCCCTATTGTTGCCCTTTTCCTTATCTGCTTAAACTCTAGACTTGAAGTATCATGATTCTTCAGCCTCATGCTCATTCACACCGGTATTATGAACCCTTTGGCAGAATTCAAATGAGCCATTATCTAGACTTAAACACCGCTTTTATTTTGTTTTAAGCAGAAGATGCTTGGCTTTGGAAAACAGTTGTACATTTAAGTAATTTATTAAATTTTTTTGGGGGGGATGGGGGTATTTATTTGAGATTTGATGGTTTTAATAAATCGTGCAACAGAAAAATAATCGTTAGAATCATCGTCTAATTATCCATTAGAATAGTCGACTATTTGTGGGTCATCGTGTGGAAATCAGAAAAAGTCAAAACGTAATTTGTGAGAAAATAAAACTGATTTCATAGAGCCTAGTTTTGACCAGTGGCGTCTCGTCATTCAGGGCCGGTAGGTCCCGGCCCCACCAGCCACCAGATGGCGCTGTGGGGATCAGTGGGAAAGAATAGTTCATTTTTAGACTATTACTGCATAAAAACTAGGGTTGGGCATCGTTTGAATTTTAACGATTCCGGTTCCGATTCCTCGTTTCGATTCCGGTTCCTATCGATTCTCGATTCCGATTCTTTCAAGACGCAGGGTCCAAAAATTTTACATGTTTTAATGAGCCATCTAACCAGAGCTCTTACTTGATGAAATAATCTGAACTTCCATGAATTTTAATTCTAACGAACAATAACATCACCTTAATTTAGACAAAAATATGTTTTTACTATTTCAACAACAACAAAAAAAAGACTTGTAGCATAATCAGATTGTTTGTTTCTGACCACGACTTCCAAACCTCCTACTCTCAACCCAAGGTTTAAAACTGAAGGAGGCTCTTTAATGGGAGACAAGGAGTCTTCAAAATAACTGGAAAATTCAGCTGTTTTCAGTTCAAACTGAACATGATCATGTCCAGGATGACAGAGGATCTACTCCAACACGCTGCAGCTTTCTGTCATCTGAAACTTCAATCTAGCTGCTGTCAGTAACAATAAAACAGATTTAAGACATTAAAACTCTAAGCAGATTAAATAGTTCAGAAAAAGCAAAATAATAATATTAATCTCACAACAATGTGTGTTGTAAGATTATTATTATTATTACTAATATTAGGTTCATTTATTTATCAGCCATATCAGGTCCTAGAGGGCTGAACCCAGCTTCTCATCTGGAGGACTTTAATTATTTTACAGTTTATTTGTTCAGCGTTCTGAGGTCAGGCAGGCTGATATTGAGTGAGTGTAGCTGCGTCTGACTGTTGCTCCGTGTGTTGATTTCTGCAGTGAGACATGAAAACTCACCTCCACTCAGAGGTCACGCTAGACTTTTTGGTTTTCCGTCTTTTTGACTGACAGGGTTAAAAAAAGTCCGGTCATAATCTATTTTTATCCGTCACTTATTAATTTTAAAAATTATAATAATTACATTTTCAGTAGCATTATTACTCTAACACTGGGCGCATTTAGCACATAAACCCATAGGATTAGACTCTAAATTAGTCGATTAGCCAGTCATCATAGAGACATTTCTAAAAACTCCGTTTGGAGTTGAGCGCAGCGCAGCAGCAGGTGAGGTGCTCTGTGCACTCCGCGGGACTCTGATTACCGTATAATATTAACGTTCATTATGAGATCATGAGAGAGAGAGAGAGAGGGATGAGGGGTTCACATATTTTTCATTGAGATACTCGGGGGGGAAAAACCTGGCGCTGATGTTTAATGCAGACCTCCTCGCGTTTGGAGTCCAGTTCTATGTGCGCTCAGCTCGCGGAGCAGATTTTGCGTGTCAACAAGCCTCCACAACTTATAATGCTGCTCTGAGGGCGCATTACAACAGAAAGTGTAGTTAATCAATATCTGATCGTGCTGAGCACCGGATTGCAAAGGGGCATTTGAGCGGATCAGGTCTGACACCTGATGGAGGACCAGTGTTCTTCTGCTGCAGAGCGCAGGACGTCTGGATCACAGGTCTGCACTCAGCAGCACAGAACCTCAGTCTGGGCTGCAGGTATTGGTTGGTGGAGATGCAGCTATTTCTGAATCCTTGGTTCAAATTATTAGTGGGGACAATTCAGTGATTTCCTATGGACGGGCAGGCGCGCGCACAAACCTGTCAGAATGACCGACGCCCTTCAGATCTTTCCGTCAAAGTAAAAAAAAAAAAACGGTTAAATACCGGAAATTTCCAGTTAACGCGACCCACACCTTTAAATCCACCGTGTTGATGTATTTTAACGAGCTTCCTCCGGTATTTCCACGGTAGTTTTTGTTGCAGGATGCAAAGTTTAGATCACTCTGACGGAGTAAAGGTTTGGCAAATGTGTTTTACTTTCAATTTCGGCGCTGAGCTCCAATACAACAAGGAGGGGAGGAGAGACGCTACGCTGCACAGAGAGTCTGCAGGCTGCATTCAGGTGAACAGCTGTGAAATACGTTGTTCAGTCTTGACAGATGAATTTTTTTCTCATGGACATCACCCGATTCTGATCAGCAGCTGAAGCCACGCTGTAGAACGCCGCTGCAGACCGCACATTTTACAATGAATGCGCGGTGACGTAGGCGGATTCTTCTTCTGGTCTGCGGCCTGGGAATTGAAACTAGAATCGAAAATTTAAAATTTAAATGATCTCGGGAGAACCGGACAGCTAGTCCCGGTTCTTATCGATGCTCGATTCTCGATGCCCAACCCTAATAAAAACCCAATCTGTTACTAAGATATTCTGTTATAAATATCTGTGTAATCATATCTAAGTCTTTGCTTTGATACTGACAAGCTAAGGAGGTTAAATCCTCTTGAAATCCTGGTGACGGGCCAGCCCCTCACAGCCTGTCTAAAAGACGAGCATCTGAAAATCACTGGGCGCATGCGCAACACGCTCTCAAAAGACACTCGCGGGGTACGAAGCGCTGGGCCCCAAACCCAGACCGTCCAATTAAAACACTGGAATATCACACGTGACGTTACCTTCACGTTCGGTGGGAAAGCAGAGCTTCTCAATTTAGTGTTGTTTAGCTCATGAGCTACCAGGACAAAAAGACAATTCGAAGTAGATTTTTTAAAATGATTTGCATCTTTTCTTTTAAAGAAAGAACCTTTATTTGCAATTTCATGTATAAAATAGTTGTTTTCCTAAATTAGATTTAGATTAAATTGCATTTTTAATGTGAAAGTTTGTGCTACAGTTATATATTTGAGTTGTGCTCCACCTAACATGATGCCAGAGACGCCACTGGTTTTGACAGCTTTTTCTAATAAGTTTCTCTATCAGAGGCTATGTTTCTTGATTTGACTATCAAAAATATTCACGTTAAAGGATAAAACTGAGTAAATGTTAAAGTTTGGATCAGCTCTTTAATCAGCAGCTTCTGAACAGTGTCATCAAAGCTGGACGCTTTGTTCTAACGTTTGATGATTCTCTGAACCAGACGACCAGAAAGAAGCAGCTTGACCTCCACATGTAGGTTTTTGACAGGATGAAGTAAATTTATCAAGTCTGTCAAAAAGAAATACTTCGAATAATAAATATAAAATTTACAATATATCAATTATACTTAATAATAACATGTCGATTAGGCTGAGATGACAGTAAGAATGAAAACATGTCTGGTTATAAAACATTAGCCATTATCTGAAATACTTGCTGACGTCATAGTAATATTTACCATGTTGACAGTGAACTGATGCTGTATTGAAGTACAGCAGTACTTTAGGACTAGTGTTTCCAGACAATGCTTATGTTTTAGCATCTATTCACACATTGGAGACACCATATTTAACCCATGGAGCTGCTGAAGCATCAGGTGTGGAAAGTGAGGGAGCGTGCATTCAGACGAGACCTCCAGCTGGTTAGGGTTGAGTTGTGTGTGAAAACAGCAGGTTTTTTTTATCATTTACTTTGGCAAACATTGTCTTTAGTTGAAGTTTTTTTGCTAAATGGATTTTCTTCTATTTGAATCAAAAAATACAACTGTTTATTAGTTACAGGTGCATTGCGATAAAGTCTTTAAAAAGTTTTTGAAGGTCTTTAAAAGTCTTGAGGTCAAAGGTATTGAATTTTACTTTGAGATCCCTGCAGATACCCTGTTTTAAATAAAAAAATCACTTAAAAGGATTGATGAGGTAGAATTTCTGACTCATACATTTTAGACAAGTTTAATATTTCTTAGAAATAAATGTAGCACATCCCATAATGCTACAGTAGTTGTCATGAAGTTTGTTAATTTGCTCTAAAACTGTGATTTTTGACTAAATTGCTTTTAGAAAAGTTTATGCTCATATGACAGGTTAATTCATACAGCTGTTTAAGATAAGTGTATGCTGATCTGACGATGTATGTTGACTCGACACAACACTGGCCCTGAGTTAGCATCCCGATGCTAACAGCCTTTAAATAACTGGGGGTCATTTGGGTTTCCTGGTTTTTGTTGTTCAAAATGAATTAGAATGAGGAAACGGGAGGACATCAGCTGTTCTGGGTTTGATTCTGATCATTTATTCATCAGTTAGCTAGCTAAACCATATGATATCTATGAGCTAAACTAGCTAGAAATGCAGACAACAGCTACACAAGAAGCTAAGTCCATTAGCTAGTGGAAAACTGGAGCTAAACTTGGTTTCATCACACTAGACAGGAACAATGAAAAGAAACAGACCTGATACGTAACGTTGATCGTTGGGGTTGAGAACAGCATCAAGGCTTTGATTTTCTGACTCGTTTTCTTCTTCTTTCACATCCATGACTGGACTTTGTGTCTCGGAGTAAAAACGGAAGTTTTTTTTCTTTTTCAAAAAACTTTATTGAACACATAGTAAGCGAACAACAAAGAGTAACTGAAGTCTAGCAGAGAATCCAACACTTCTACAAACAACCAGGGTGTTCATTGTGTGATACTCACATAATGTGAAAATGTATTTCTTTAAATGTTTATTAACTTAATGTATTTTGTCTCTGAAAAGTGTGTTTTCAATCAGAATTAACAGTAGTGGTGGCTGGTGCAGTAACAGGGTTTAACCAGTAGGTGTCGTGTGGAGAATGTGAGCCGTTGCTGACCTCTCATAAGCTGAGAGATCTTGAAGGAAACGCATCACTTCTCCTGTGCTTTCTTTTATATGTTATTTTTCAGGTGAGATGCCTTTTAAAACTATTTAAAAGTTACTGTAAGCCACTGAGAATTGTTTGTAGATTAATTTTAGAACAGAGTGAGTTTATAAATATGAGTTTATGGTGTTTGTCCTGATCAACTAACTGCCAACTAGCAACGGCTAGTTAGCTAACTAACAGCTACAAGCTAAGGCATACTATGTTTGTAAACTGTTAAATTATCACCAGTCTCAGGTTGTGAGTGCAGACAGGGTGATTTAAATGACTGTCAGGCTTCATAATATACTTACCCGTATTTGTGTCTCATGATTGTTTAAGGTTAAGCTGATTTAGTTAGGAATAAGAAATTAGTAAAACTGTGTGTTGTTAGAAGAACTAAATGAAATGAATGTTATTCAGTTAAGTTATTTCTGTGTTAAAAGATTATTTATTCTTGTTAGATAACATAACTGAAGTATATGCCTATAACATGTATGTTATAGGCATAACTGAAGTATATGCCTATAACATACATGTTAATGTAGTCATAAATGTACTAATAGTACTGTGGTAACTGAGGGATTGTGAGCTGTGATAGAGAGAATATCTGAAGAAGTTGATTTATGTTTTTTTGTTAAGAACAATGTTGATGTGTCTCATACTCATGTGTGATGAAGTCTGTCTGGAAAGACTATCTTTGCAGTAAAGTGCTGAATGTAAACCGGGCGGTACAAATACTTAGGTTAAGTTGTTAAATAAATAAGCTGAGAGATCTTGAAGGAAACGCATCACTTCTCCTGTGCTTTCTTTTATATGTTATTTTTCAGACTTATCTCTCCTGTCAACGGACCCAAAATCCTGGTACCCGTTACAATTACACTAATAGATGCTAAAGTTCACATTTATCAGTCGTTTTGAGAGTCTTTAAGTTGGTAGAGTCAGATATTGATTTGATGTAAGAATCCTTAAGAAAATGAAGAAATAAGGTGTCTGATAACAAATTTACACTGATGAATATCAAATGTAGCCAGGAGAATTAACAGATTTATTTAAAATATATTTATCCTCCTTTTTGGGGACTCTAGAAAAACAAATTTAAACATTTTTTCATCATAAAGAAAAATCCTTTAAAATCAGTCTAACAATAAATCTACTGAACTCCTTTCTGAACCTGTGAGTGAAAAAACAGAACCAGAAAAGACGTGTCAGTTTCTGGATGATGATATTGACATCTTTTAACCAGCAGCTCCTGTTGTTGCTGAATAAAAACCCTCCTTTAGTTGAGTCAAATGTTTGAAGTGATTTGGAACTACGTAATCAGATGTTTGGTCTTTTCTCAGCAGAGAGGGAGCATGAAGAACAACCTGAGTCCAGAAAGACAACTGGTCCCTCATCTTGGTCCTGATGCTGCAGGCTTTAGTAGCTGATGGTCCTGATTCTCTAATTCTGTTGAAATGTCTCCTCAGCCTTCATTGCTTTCTACTGGAGCGATTCATCACTCATTCAAAGAAACCAGCTGGTTGAGCTGCTGCCTGTCTCAGCCAGGACACTCTAGTAAATGAGATTTTTAATCTCAACAGTCTTTCCTGGTTAAATAAAGGTTAAATTAATAAATAAAATCAGCTGTGTTCTAGCAGGGAGAGATGGAGGGAAAAAAAATCAGGAATCATCAACCATCACAGCAGCAGCGTTTTCACCAACTCACCTGATGTAGAAACTGATGGAAACCAGGAATCAAACCAGGAATCTGATCAAAACTTTAGAAAGTCACTCAGCTTTACATTCAAACAGCTGAAATGTTTCATTCTGGCCACATGGTGGCGCTATAAGCTCTCTGATCATCTGACTGAGTCCTGCTTCTTCATTTGATCAGAGTCTGATTTAGAAGATTGATCAATAAATGACTTGTTCAATAATTCCTGTCTTTTTGACTTTCTGACCCAGTTTTCTCTGATCAGGTCTGCAGCTGTCAGAGTTGTGATGTCATCACTTGACATCCAATCAGGTTGGATTGTGGAGAAACAACAGATTGAGTCTTTAAAATGTGTTGATGAACTCTATTGATTCACAATGTAAAGACTTGATCAACAGTGAAGCTCAACAGACGATCAAAGATCAGTTCAGTCAGTTGAAACCGTTTGACACACAAACTCATCCTGAAACATCAGACTTTAAAACATCTGGTATCTGTGTTGATCAGGTTTGAATTGATTGGAGTTCAGGTTGTTGATTGATTGATTCTACAAGTCAACCTGAAGCCTTTCGTCCTGCTCCTCAGAGTTTCTTTGATTTATGTCTGGGTTTCATTAACAGCTTTTTACGCCACTCACTTATTTGGACTGAATTGTAAACTTTGATACAGTTTTCTGTCAGAGAGCAGCTACTGGTTCCAGTTTCTTCTGGCTGTGGGTCCATTAATAAAGTTAAAGCCTGATTTAACTGGAAGTGAAAGTGTAAACCTCCTGACAGACGAGGGATCAGACGTGTTCCTGATGGATCTCCTGTTGAATTTGTTGCAGCGTTTTTGGATCCTTCAGAGCTGGAAGCATCAAAACAACCAGTTCTGAGGACACGCCCCTCAGTCAGCTCACCAATCAGCTGGAACAACATTTGATCACATCTCCTTTTTATTAAGCTGCACATTTTTCACAGGCTTCCTGACAACTGGTTTGATGTTACTGGTTTCACTGGAAAAACAAAAATGACAAGTTGCAATTACCTGGATTCAAGCTGGGGTTGCCATGGCAACAAGACAGAGTACAAACTACTATACAGCCAGGACTGTTCATATTGTTCTCTGTCCTGGAACTCCTACGTCCAAGCAACATGGATTCTGTGACTCTCCTCTCTTCCTCCAGAGTGTGGGACCTTGGTTTCCAAAGTAAATGCAAAATGTAATTTTATCAGAGAACACAACTTTGGATCACTCAGCTTCAGTCCAGTCCTTCTTGTCCTTATAAGAATCATACTAGCAATATTGATAATCCAAAAAAGGGTTTTAAATAAAGGCATACACAAGAAGACCGATGGTTTGAGAGAGGAGTTAAAGAAGACATCTATGTCAAACGTGAAAAAACAACTTTAAACAGAGGAGGACTCAGATTTAATCTTTCCATCACCTATCAGTCTGCTCTGAACTTAACTCCCAGACAATTCACGCCTCTAATCAAAACACCTCTCCAGGACTCCAGTTGAATACAGTGGAGCGAACACCTCCTCAGGAGGCAGGAAGGTGTGTCACAGACAGAGGAAGATGAGCACAGTTTATAAGATTCTCTCTCTGCTACAGACAGAATTGACAAAGCTACTCGGATGAGCAGCGAAACGGAAAGAAAGAAGAAGGAACCAAATAAGTCCAGTTGCCTTTATTTAAAACCCTTTTTTGGATTATCATGACCTGGATGACTGAGAACCTTCACCAGCAAATATTGATAATATGACAAGAAATCTTTTTGGCAATAAACTTTATTAATCCACATTAAAAAACACAGTATCACATTATACACCTCAGATTTACACTTCTCCCCTGGACATCATGACTTCGGCTCGAAGCCTCGTCAGTCCTTCCTCCTGGAGGATGGT
Source organism: Callopanchax toddi (assembly GCA_006937965.1). Taxonomy (NCBI): domain Eukaryota; kingdom Metazoa; phylum Chordata; class Actinopteri; order Cyprinodontiformes; family Nothobranchiidae; genus Callopanchax; species Callopanchax toddi. The sequence goes on from SSNR01001729.1 coordinate 9,408, forward strand.
AATCAGGATCTGCAAAACATCGTAAAAGATCCAATCACGCCTTTTTTTTTTTTGGCAACAAAGAATGCACTGGTTTGTTTTGTACCATTTCAAAAGAATATTGACCACAAAGACCAAATCAAATCTTACCTCTGGGAGCATCACATCAAAGACGAAGTCTAAGAGAGCCACCTCCCCCTTTTTGATCCTGGCTCCCAAACCCGTCACCTCTTCAATGCTCTTAAATAGCTCAAAGATCTGATGAAATAGGAATAAAAATTTTAAATAACCACACAAACATATATACATACACATGTAAATACACACACATTTATCTGTACACGCACGCACACACACACACATATAAACACATAAATGTGACAGCTGACTTTTTAATTTACCCACTGGTCACTCAAATTAAGACTCCTTAGTTTTAAATGTTTTAAATTAGATGATGTGCCTGGATTTTGTCACAGGTACAGCCTGTTTGAGAGTTTCCTTCCTGCCATCAAGTCATCATGCAGTGTCTGAAAGCAAAGAGTTCATGTGGAACATGTAATCAATGAGATACGGCAATTTCTACTAGCATCTTGTTCGATAATTACCTTTATCTGAATACTGGTTAACCGTGACAGCAGTGACACAACATCCACATTCCTGTAGAAAAAGATAATTTCTAGAAATAAGTACAGGTAGTGCAAAAACCATTTGTACAATAATATGTTTTAAAGTGTATTCAAGAAGACAATCTGTTTTTTTTTTATTTGACTGTGATGTTGAAATATATAATAATCCTGAAGGAATGTGTAGGACCATGTGCATTTTTTAAAAGTAGCTTTCCTATACAGTTTTTTCTAGGGATGTACCGATACCACTTTTTTCAAAACCGATCCGATACCGATACTTAAATCTGAGTACTCGCCGATACCGAGTACTGATACCGATTGTAACAGTCCTTTACATTTAAAGTTTTATTGAGCTGTATGTCTAAATCATGCTCTTTTACGCCATCTGGTGGTAAACCATAGTGGGAACCATTGTTAGCTGTTTAAGGTTCCACCCGGTCCCATTTTTCACGACACTCAATCTATCTGCATGCTGTAGCTGCCTGTTAACTCCACAAACAGACAAAGAAAGTGGGAAAAATGAGATAAAAAGAAGATATAAACGAGAAAGAAGATAGAAAAGAAGAAACTAAGACCATATAAGATTATTTAGCCCCTCATGGATGTCAGCTCATGAGGTTTGTGAACTTAAATGTTTTATTTTCTGGAACTTAATGTCTTTTGTTTGATTCACTGACATGAGGTATAAGAATGTGTTCTGATGTGAAGTTTGTTTTTGTGTTTTCTTTCGTGAGCAGTTCTCACGGGTTGTCAAGACCAGAATAAACCCTGTTTTATGATTCTACATCGTGCCTGTGTTGATCTTTGAGGGTGCTACACCGATACTTCTACCACACAAAAAAATGCAACAAATTGGAATACAGGTTTTATTTTTTCTTCTCTGCTTTTTACAACAAATAACTGAGTTAGATTAAAAAAAAATTAAATATATTAATAAAAGTGATCACAAAACTAAAATATAAGGTGAAAAATAACAATTTTCTGTGATTTCACAGTGAAATTATTGCAGTTTTCCACATTTTAACCAAATAAAATGAACTATTTGGCACCATCTCCAGCTCTCAATCCACACTGTTCCTCTTTAGCTCAATAGCTCCCCCTAGTGTTCAATATAGGAATCTACAACAGAAATCACCAGTCACAGACAGTGAAGCCACTGATATCGGTTCCTAGTATTGGGTAACTTTAACCGGATCGGTATCGGTGCATCCCTAGTTTTTTCCAATAACATCGACGGCATCTGTAATGTCTTTAAACATAACATGGTTTTTAACATAAGAAAAATACCCTGTTCAGATAACCAGTGAAAATTCCAGGCTGCAATTTTGTCATAATGTTTACACACATATTTATTGTTATTATTAAATAAGTTAAAACTAGGAATAAAAGTCAAGAGTAAATAATATGCTGCCATTAGCTTTTGTCTATTGTATGTAACACAAAATATAAATTTTAAGAAGAGAAAAAGTTTTTCACCTTGGACTGTCACACAGATCTGTGCATCCACAGTTGAAAGGGTCCTTTGTTATTCCTGCAAGTCTTTGTGTATCCATCCATGGCACACCTCACACCGTAGCCATTGCAGAGGCTCCACTTCTGGGTACAGCAGTCTAACGACATAGAAGATGATGTCAACATTTACAGATTATTTAAAATAAAACCACACACAATAACCAGTCTTATACCATTACACTGCGTTCATTGTCACTAAGTATTCCATTTATGATCTGATCTAACTTTAAGAAGTGAATGTAGCAATTTAGTCATATTTAAATTAACATTATGAAGACATTTCAGTTTTCCTTTTAGAATTTATAGTTTTAACTTGGAGACCAACCTTAGACCTGTGTCCTTTCACAAAAAGGACAATGGAAGTGGCTGGTATCTCTACAGGTCAAATTGCAGCTGCAGATTAAGGTTTCTGTAAACAAAAAATGATCTATATTAAAAATGTGCAATATTGGGACATTTGGGGAAAAAAAGACTAATACAAAAATATGAAAGCCTTACACCAACACAATAGCACAAAAAGAACAAGTTGTGGATACATGTTAAACTGTAAGATCTGAATCAGACACTTTTCACCAACATACCCTGGAAATGCACTGCGTTCTCTGTGTGGTTCATCAAGTGCCTCTGGATCACATCATCACTTGGTGTGATGAAATTGGGGCAGAGAGGTCACCCAAACCCAGACAACAGCATTTTTCGCTCAAGGAAGGCAGCTTCTTTTACAATCGAGATATGCATCTGCAAAACACGACAAGATCAGTAAACATTAGTATGTAATAAAATCTGATAGGTTGTACATTGATAATCTTTTACCTATAGGTAAAATACAGTAGGACAAAATACAGCTGTCTCCAGTATCCACAGAACTAAAATGCCTTAAACCATTTTAATTTAATCCATTATGACATAGAATGCGATACCATTTTAATTTCTGGTAAACTATGTTGTCTAAGGGCTAGCTTCAGATGTAATATTACATTCCTATACATCCCATAAAGCATTAAA
>SSNR01001730.1:0-12522 GCA_006937965.1 Callopanchax toddi
ACCAGATTTAAGAAGAACTGCTGCTTTTTCCAGACACCAGTTGATAACTGTGTCCCCTGAGGCATTCTGTGTGTGTGTGTGTGTGTGTGTGTATATATGTGTGTATGCATATATGTATATGTGTGTATGTATATGTGTGTATGTATATATGTATATATGTATATATGTATATGTGTGTATGTATATATGTATATGTGTATATGTATGTATGTATTGGCCTGAGATGTACATTGTAAACTGGAGGAAGTTTTATAGCATGCAGCAGGAGGGGTGGGGGGTGGCTTTTTAAATTGATTTTTGATGTATTTTTATAGTTTTTAAAATTTGTTGTCTTATGTTCAAATAAATGTCTATCAATTCACTGATGCAGCATCAAAATGGTTCCTAAATCTTTGGTTTCAGGGTCACATTTCATTCTTGTTGCACCGTTTTGATACTCACAGCCACAGTTATAATACACCACCAGGTACTTGTACGTTCCAGGGCAGGGATCTCCAAACAGATCGCTGTTCGCTGTGAGGGAGCAGCGTCTCTGCCCGTTACAGCTGTAGGTGAAGATCAACATGAGGACATTAAACTGCAGTCTGAGGATGAAATCAGACACCTGAAGACTTCAATTCACTTTCCAACACCACTAAACCTTACATTTCACCAACTTTGTCCTTCACGTCCAGTGAGCAGCTAACGTTCTGGAGCTGAGAGGGGGGACGGTTGTCAGAGCAGGTGGTTTGATCACGACGCTCATAATTAGCAAAATCCACAAAGATCCTCTCCCAGATAAAACCTGGGGAAAAAATAAAAACAGTCACACAAACTAAGTCAGTGATTCAACAGCAATTTGACACCATCAGAACTGAAATCATCTCCATCAGTCTGGATTCTCGAGATTCTGACTCAACTGATGAGGAGAACCAAGATGAGAAAACAAAAAAAAAAAACATCCATAACTCAAAGACTTTCATCTCCAACGTCACTGTGTCATGAGGTCAGCAATAAGACTTACGACAAGTGATGGAGAGCAGGGAGTTTTCACATGTTATCATCTGAGCTGTGAAAACAAACAAGGTTAGACAATAATTCAGGACCAACGTGGCCTCCTACAGCCTGCTGAGTCATAAAGTACCATCTGAAGGTCTAGTAGCACCAAGATCAAGGCAACAGAACATCAGCCTCCTCACCTACCGACCATAGAGACCAACTGCTCTGCATCAACACCTGCTAATAGATGGGACCCCCTTCACAGCTGGACAGGCCTGATCATTAGTCCCTTAGAAGGGGGCGGTTCCATCTGACGACCAACCAATCACATGCCTCTGCTCTCACACAGATATTTTACATCTTATCTTAAACTAATCTGAAAACCTGCTGCTACCAAGTGAGAAAAACCACCAACCTTCTGCTCCTTCAAAGATCAGCTGTGGACGGAAAAAACAAAGTCAGAGAACAATATTATATTACCGTATTTGCCCGCATATAAGACGAGGTTTTTTTCATTGAAAATAATTTGAAAAAGGGGGGGTCGTCTTATTATCGCGCCCTAGTTTTTCCGGCGGAGGGCGCAGGCTTTTTGGTCAAAGCGGCAGGAAGCAGCTCAGACCGCGAGCGGTTCCAGAGGTCCGGGCCTGGCCTAGTTCAAAGTTAGAGGTTTACTAGTACTGAGGATTAAAATGTCCAGACCCAGCAGGTGCTTTCAGCAGCAGACTGTACAGGTGAGGGCTCACATCACTCGCTCGATTCACACACGCATTCTCCCTCAGAACCTCATCCGTCTCACTGTTCTTTATATGCACCCGACACACACACCTACACACTCCCTCACACATACAGCGGGTTTGTGTATGTCTGCACAATAATTGCGCAACAGCGGGTGTGTGTGTGTGTCTGCGCGCAATCATGGCGCAAAAGCGGGTGTGTGTGTGCGTACGCAATCATGGCGCAACAGCAGGTTTGTATGTGTGTCTTCGCGCAATCATGGCGCAAAAGCGGGTTTGTGTGTGTGTGTCTGCACGATCATGGCGCAAAAGCGGGTTTGTGTGTGTGTGCGCGATCAAGGCGCAGCAGCCGGTTTGTGTGTCTGTTCGTTCATGGCGCAGCTGTGTGTGTGTGTGTGTGTCTGTGTGTGTGTGTGTGTCTGTGCATTTTGCCGCAGCAGCGTGTGTGTGTAAACAAGCTTCCTCTACATGAAAACTCCATCTCAGCTCCACAACTGGATGTGAAGTTCATCAGTGTCTGATGATCGCGAAGTTGCACAATCTGACCGTGAAAGCTCCTGTCAGTAAAGGTGCGTCGGGCAGAGAGATCAGTACGGTGGACTGGTGGACTAGTTGTGTGCACCACTGTTAATAAGCAAATATTAAAGCAATCTGGAATTATTAATAGCATTAGTTAAATTATTTTCTCAAAATTTCAATAAAAATTGTTTCTTTAAAAAGTGAATTTAGTATTTTTTCTGAAGATTAGTCTTGAAAAGGGGGGGTCGTCTTATAATCAGGGTCGTCCTATATTCGGGCAAATACGGTATATATTATTAGGGATGAGCTGAATGCTCGTTTCAGATGAGTATTCATTATGGATAAAGCATATTTTCCGAATACGAACATCATCCTAGTGAAAGACGTCATTATCTGTGCTCGTGCTGCTCATTGGGTAACTGTCTGACCAAAGGCTGGAATACACCGGATACCTCAGCGATGCGAGATTCGCACCAGTTTAAAAAGGAGCACCAGTCATTTTTTGAGTAGCATCCTACGGCGCGCTGTGTCAGGACTCGTCTTGTGTGAGTACAAGACTCGCCAACACCGCAGCCACGAGGTGGCGCATCGCTGAAGTATCCGGTGTTTTCCAGCCTTTAAGCGCGATGGCGGCGTATCGCGTTTCTGGGACGCGTTGTGGCGAGCTCTGTGTGAGTGATCTGATGGACTAAAATGATTTTTAATCAAAATAATGGCGCAGCCAGGAAGTGGCGTGTCGCCGACGTGTCCGGTGTATTCTAGCCTTGACATCTCTTGTCGCTCTCTGGATGTTCAGGCACACACAGCGCCCGCTCCTCCTGCTGTGCACACACACATTCTCGCTTGCCTCGTACACACAGACAGTGACTGAGTGATCTGATCCTCTGTGCTCAGCTCACGGTTACTTTTCTTCAGCTCGCCTCTATTTCAGTTTGTTTCTAAAGACAGTTACTTTGTGAACTTGTTTCGTAACGAGGTGCATTTGACCAGACCGAGCTGAAAACGGCTCGAGTCGCGTCGTGCTGCCTGCACTCCGGTCGGATTAAACTTTTCTTAACCGTCTTGTTTCCTCATATTGTCTGGTGATTTAAAGTCAGTTGGAAAACTTTGCTCGTACTGAACAAACTTAGTGAACAAGGCTGACATTATTTCCTTGTTTTTGCCATCACTGGATGAATGAATGCAGTAGACAACTGTTACAAAGCGCGCACACATGTCAAATGTTCCCACCAATATTTAAAAATCACTGAAATGTCTCTGTCAATAATTCAATCCAAGGATGCAGAAATAGCTCTGCATCCCCACCATACATCTGATCGACCGACGCGAGCCTCTGGCGGCCCGCCCTGAGCTGCTGTGATTCTGATTCTGTCTCTCCTTGCCAGACACGCAGCCCGTTGTCATAACAACCAGCTGACAGACAGCTCTAGAGGTTGTATTTATACACATCAGGTAAAACGCATCAGAGAACATCTGAAAGCTGTAGTTCTGTTCACTGTTTTATACTATGTTTTAAACTAAGTTACAGGGTTTCTCCAGCTGTTCTGTGTGGATTTTGTTCCACTAAAAACGATCCAATATGCATATTGACATCTTTTTGGATCATTATAAATATGACATTAAAAAACACCAGATTAGATTTATATTTTAAATATGACACAATCCTGCTCTCACAGCTGTAAAAGTCAAAATACATTTTTAATGAAACATAACAGAAATTATCGTTTTTTTTATCCTCCTCCACCAAAAACCAGAAGGATCTCTGCAGTCTGGGACTCTTTCACTGTTTGTGAAAATGATCCCTCCAAAGCCATGTGTAAGCTTTGCAAGTCCAAAATAAGCAGAGGTAGAGATCGTAAACATTAAACCGTTCCTTTAATATTGTGATCAAAAACATTGAATCTCAGTTCTGAGGCTGCTCTGTAAATAGTTTTCAAATAAACAATACATAAAGCAACTTCTGATCAATCCATATCAATTTCAGACATAAAATAATGTACCGGTTTAAGCCAGGCCCACTTCCAGTCAAACCACACCCGCTTCCGGGTTAAATCCCACCCACCTCCGGTTTAGGCACCGCCCACTTCTAGTACAGATAGGGCTACAGATAATATAGATGCTTGAACAGATACAGATAATGCTGTACTCGCTCATCCCTACATATTATAATACTAGATTTAATGAGCAGATCTCTTTTGTTGTCCCGCCATTCCAAAAAGAAGTTGGCAGACTGGCTTTTGGAGTTAAGGCTCCACTTGACTGGAATAACCTCCCTGCTGAGATTCATGCGAGTAGATCTTTGAGTTCATTTAGGAACTCTATTTTTCAACATGTCTCTTCTATTTGTAATTGTTTTTAAGTGTGTATGTGAAGGTTGGGCTGTACCAAACCTGTTCATGTTACCTCATCACTGGATCTAGAGTGCATTATGTCTATGGCTTAATGTTTATGAGTTAGGGTAAGCTATTCTGATTTGGATAATTATATTGGTTTTGCTTACTTTTATTTAATTTTAGTTTATTATTTTCAGTTAATATAATTTAAAAAAAAATTTTATTATGTTTTTTTTGTGTGTGTGTTGGTTGGTTTAGCTACTTGCTGTCTTGTCATCTCTCTGTTTTGTTTGGAATGGAAGGAGGACCCTCTCACAAACGAGATGATGCATCTCAAGAGGTTTCATCCTCCGAAAATATATGTATATAAATAAATAAATAAATAAAAGTGGTCTGATGGTGGGGGGTCATTTGTCTCAGTTCTTAAGTGAGATGTTATGTTGCGTTCCATTTGCCTCGGAGGTCGGAACTGGGAATGACGTCACACCCGAGTTTCAGCGTTCCAGTTTGCCAAGTCATAAAAGTCGGGGTACCAAAGTAAAAAGTAATTTACTGTTGAATTTCTTCTCATGTTTGGTTCACACACACACACACACACACACACACACACACACACACACACACACACACACACACACACACACACACACACACACACACACACACACACACACACACACACACACACGCTGGCGATGCAGCAGGGCGAGTCTGGAGCATTCAGATGAAAAGTTGTCGTTTTCAAGGTGGAGAAACTGATTGAGGTAAAAGTCCAGAATGTGTTTGTGAGGTGTCATTAAGTCCAGGCAGGGGCGTAGCGCCAAATTCTGGGCCCTAGGTACAAATCTTACTGGTGGGCCCCCGTGTCCACACACATTGTTTTTTTTCAATGATATAAAACAAAGATAACAAACTGAAACTTCATTACGTCTATATTGATAAAAGGCTTAATTGCCAGCATAATGGATCAGACTGACATCAATTATATGAAAATATGAACACATCACACCCATTCTGTCTTCACTTCACTGGCTTCCTGTAGCTGCAAGGATAAACTACAAAGTCTCTCTCCTCACTCATCAATGTCTGCATGGAAATGCCCCTTCTTACCTCAAAGAACTTCTCACTCCACAAAACTCAACATGCTCCCTCCGCTCCACTCACTCTCAGCTCCTTCACAGACCCAGAACCAGACTGAGTACCATGGGGGACAGAGCTTTCTGTGCTGCTGCTCCCCGGCTGTGGAATGCCCTTCCTGAGACTCTGAGGGCCCCCACAATCTGCTGACAGCTTTAAAAAAGGACTAAAAACATTTCTTTTTAGTAAAGCTTTTAATCTTTTTTAATCTATTGCTTTTTAGTTATTCATTTACTTTTTAAACTTCCTTTTAAATTGTATAGCGCTTATAGAGTGCTATACAAATCAAACGTATTATTATTGTTAATTATCATTGTTCTGATTTACATCAAAGATCATGAACTATTGTTGGAAATCTGTTTGAACAAATGGATTGTGAAACAAAAATCTCTCATAAAGATGGAAAAAGGGAGGAGAAAATGTGTACTAAAATCTTCTCCAATAAATACTCACTGATGGCAAATGGGCTGCGTCAAGGAGCTGTCTGTGCGTCTGAGTAGCAGGAAATCATGCTGACAAGAGCTCCGCCTTGCTTCAAACGCAAGTTGCGTTAACTGCGTTGATTTTTTTTTTTTGATACTCAATTTTTATTAGTCATTTTCAGTTTTTTCATATACAGAACACCAGAACAGATGGCAGATTATCAGAAACACAATTATGTAGAAAGGTACAGGGTTAGCGCAATTGTCTTACAGAACATTTCAAAGGCAGCAGCACAGATCACATCACAATATGTCTCGGTCTTCAACTTTTGTTAAAGTATTGAATCCATTTCCCCCATCTCTGTGTGTAGAGGTCAGCTTGTAACCTTAGCATGAACGTTAGTCTCTCCATCTCATGAATTCCTTCAACAATCAACAACCAGTCCTTCAGCTCCGGGGGGTCAGCCTTAAGCCACTTACGAGTGATTGCTTTTTTGGTTGCAACAACAAATATTTTTAATAAATATTTTCCATTTGCTGTCATCTCCTCAGGGATAAAGTAGGTTGTTGTATTTTATATCCCAGAATCCGTTCTACTTTCAATCTGATCTCTTTCCAAAAAGTTAAAATCTTATCACAGGACCAAAAAATATGAGCATGGTTTGCTTCCATGTTACCGCAATTTCTCCAACATATAGAGGTTCTCGTCCTACTTCCAAATTGCTGTTTTGGCGTTATAAAAAACCTGGTCAAACTCTTCCAGCCAAATTCCCGCCAGTGAGCTGAAGAGGAGGTTGACGCAGCAGATTCACACATGTTGTCCCATTGTTTACATGTTATGACAAGATCTAATTCTTTCTCCCATCGTTTTTTATATAATCTGTTGAAGAGCCCTTACCCTTCAGTAAGCCTTGATAAAGTTTAGAAGTAATAGATTTACATTGTTTAGTATAAGCCTGTGATATTAAAAGGATTCTCTCATTGTGTTCTAAAATGGGTGTTTTCAGTATATTTGAAAGGAGATATTGTTGCATTTGTAAGTACCTAAAAAAGTCAGACTCTTCCAAATCATATTTTTGTTGTAGCCTTTGGAAACCTGGTACTTTGTTTCTATCAAGCATTTTGCAGTATGCAGTCATTCCTCTATATGACCAGGTTTTGAAAGTTGAATCATTCTGATTGGGTATAAACTCTGAGTCAAAGGCAGCCCACCCGAGGACTCGTATCTGATCGGTTATTTTCAATTTCTTCACAACCTCAAACCAAGTAAACAGTGTAAAATTGACCAATGGGTTTAATTCCTTTTGACAAGTCGCAGTGAGTTTCTGGTCCCCGATTAAGGCTTGTATTGGTATATTACCACATGTCCTCTCAATTTCTTTCCATCTAGCCTCATAAGCTCCATCACACCACTGTATTAGTGTTTTAAGTTGAGCTGAAAGGTAATAGTCATACAAACTCGGAAGGGACATACCTCCCCTTCCCTTTGAAACCATTAATGTACTATACCTAATTCTAGGTTTCTGTCCTCTCCAAATAAAGCGGGAGATTTGTTTATCCCATTCGCAAAATTGAGACTGGGGGATTTTAGCAGGCAGCAACGCAAACAAATACAATAACCTAGGCAGGACCGACATCTTTATCACTTCAATCCTCGCATTAAAGGCTAATATATAGGTAGACCATTGTGTCAGGTCGTTTTTGATCTTTTTATTTATACTTTCAAAATTTCTTTTATACAAGTCATCTAAAACATAGGTCAGTTGCACACCTAAATATTTAATTGATTTTTGTGATCAATCAATAGGAATTCTGCGTTCGATCTCTTTTGAAGGGTAATATTTAAAGCTTAAAGCTTGTGTTTTACCTATATTTAGTTTGTAGCCTGAGTAGGTGCCAAAGGTGTCCAGCAGTTCTAGGAGGGTTTGAATGGACTGTTCTGGGATGGAGAGATATACTAGAACGTCATCAGCATATAACGCTATCTTGAGTTCTCTCGAATTGATTCAAATACCATGGATCTTACTATTTTCCCTTATTGCCTGCACCAGAGGCTCTATGTACAGGCCAAAGAGAGTTGGGGATAGCGGACAGCCTTGTCGTGTAGCTCTCTCCAGCTTTATCCGGTCTGTCAGACGGCCATTTATTTTAACTCTTGCAGTAGGTGCCGAATATAGTGCTCTAATACAATTAATTGAACTTTCTAAAAAGCCAAATCTTTTCAAGGCCAAGAACAAATATTCCCAGCTGACACAGTCAAACGCCTTTTCGGCATCTAGGCTGAGCAAAACTGCTTTGTTTTTATTTGTCTGTACGTTGTGTATTATATGAAGAGAGCGTCTAACATTATCCTGAGTTTGTCGACCAATAACAAAGCCAGTTTGGTCAATGTCTATCAACTCTGAGACAAATGCATTCAATCTGTTGGATATGATAGCTGCATACAATTTGTAATCTTGGTTCAGCACCGATATCGGTCTATATGAGCTGCACAATGTCCTATCCTTACCTTCCTTTGGAATAACAGATATAAATGCAACAACAACGCCCCCTTCAGACCATGAAGGGGGCGTTGTTGTTTTCATCAATGTCCAATTCAGCGACCTTAATAATACGGGAGTCAGTTCCTCTTCAAAAGTCTTATACCATTCTCCTGGCAAACATCTGTACCAGGTGTTTTATTATTTTTTAATCGTTTAATTGTAGTCTCCAGTTCCTTTATACTAATGGGCTTAGTTATACCATCATTCTGATATTGTCCAATTGAAGGTAAGTCTAGTGAGTCAAGAAATATTTTTACTTCCTCTAGGTTATTTTGTTCAGGTTGCTTGTATAATTTTTTATAAAATTCTCTAAATGCTGCATCAATTCCTTCTAAATTGTTTTCTAAAGTTCCTGTTTCTGACTATTGCATATACTGACTGGGTTATTTGTTTTTCACAAAGTTTTCTTGCCAGCAGTCTTGTTGCTTTTGAACCAGTTTCATAATATGATTGTTTAAGGAATTTGTACTTTTTTTCGTCTTCTTCTTTATACATTTCCATAATTTCTCTCTTTGTTTGGGTGATTTGTCCTAGGATTTGAGTATTGAGGGTCTTATTGTGTTTACGTTCCAGGTCTTTCAATTTGTTTTCTAGGTCCTTGAATTGTTTTTCCCGTGCCTTTTTAATAGCCGTACTTAATTAAATAAATGTACCTCTTATTACAGCCTTCAGTGTGTCCCATAAAATAGAAGGAGTAACTTGCCCATTGTCATTTAACTCTAAAAATGATTTTATTTCTGCTTTTATCTCTTTTATAACTTTCTTATTATTTAGTAAAGTTGTATTTAGTCTCCATATTGTCTTTTTAGGTCTTGCATCTAAATGAAATGTTAAATATACAGAGGAATGGTCTGATATGTTTCTTGTACCAATTTCACAACTTTGTATTCCATGTCTATCATTCTTGAAAACCATAAACAAATCTATCCTTGAGTACACCCCATGGGGCGGTGAGAAGTAGGTAAAATCCCTGTCTGTTGGATGTAGCTCTCGCCATACATCCAGTAAACCAAGGTCCTCCAGGCCCTGCCTAAGCAACCTATTCTGTCTCGTGACTATCCTTTTGTTATTAGATGTGTCATTTTTATATAAAGCTGTATTAAAGTCTCCTGCGCATATAAATACCCCTTGTGACTCTGAGGAAATAAGTTTTAAGATGTCTTTCAAAAATTGTACGTCATAATGTGGGGGCATATACATTTTTGTTTATTTGATTATTTTATTCAGTCATAACATCAGACAAAACAAAAATACAGAGTGGGGAAGAAAAAAAAAGAGCTAACAACAACAACTTAAAAAGATGAACCAAGATTATCACAGACAATTCCCACTTCCTCTTATAGATAAATAATAATACATTTACATAATGTTATTAACTGAAAGGATATGCTGAAGTAAAACTTATTAAAGCCTACCCATCACAATCACAACCTGTTTACCACTGTCTTGAAAGCTACAGTTGAGACAATACAGCTGAGGCATTTTTCATCATTAAAAAAACAGAAAAAGAAATGATAGAAATATAGACATTATCATGATACATTTTCCTGTGCATGGTAATTTCCGAAGGAAATACATTTAAACCTCTTTTTGAATGTTTTTAGGGAACTGGAGTTTTTTTAAACCATCAGCAAGACTATTCCATAACCTCACACCTCTCACTGAGACACATCTACTTTTTTTATTATTTCTAATTTTCTTTGTTTTGAATATTCCAGTTCCTCTTAGACTATATCCACCTTCTCTGTGCTCAAACATCCTTTGGATACAAGGTGGGAGATTAGCATGATGTGCTAGGTATACCACAGCCAGAGAGTGCAGATCAACAATATCGAAGAATTTAAAATTTTTAAGTGTATAAAGATAGGGTTTGTTGGTGCTAAATAGTTAACATGATTAATAATTCGTACTGCCTTATTTTGAAGTAAAAATATAGGATAAGCATTTGCTCTGTAATTGTTTCCCCATATTTCTGCACCGTAGTTCAGATATGGAAGAATAAATGAATTATAAAGTACAAGAAGTGATTTTGTATCTAGAACAAATCTCAGTCTACTCAGCAATCCAACATTTTTGGATATTTTCGACTTTAAATCCTTTATATGTGGCTTCCAGCTTAGTTTTTCATCCACAGTAATTCCTAAGAATTTATAGGTTTGTACTTGTTCAATTTCTTTACCCTCAATTTTAATCTTAATTTGATTGTTAATTTTTCTATTCCCAAATATAATATATTTTGTTTTTGTCAAATTCATAGAAAGTTAATTAGAATCAAACCAACCTTTTAAAACAGCCAGTTCTTTCTCCACTGTGCCCACAAGCTTATTTAGGTCATCACCTGAACAATAGAGGCTGGTGTCATCAGCATATAGCAAACAATTCACTTCATCCAGAACCTCACACACATCATTAATATACATAATAAATAGTTTAGGTCCCAATATGGAGCCTTGTGGGACTCCATGACTTATAAACTCCTTTTTTGATTCAACATTGTTTATAAGCACATACTGGTCTCTATTGCTGAGATAACTTTCTACCCATGCATAGGCTGTGCCACGAATCTATCTATGAAGCTTATGAAGGAGGAGTGTGTGGTCTATGACATCAAAGGCCTTACTTAAATCAATAAAGACACCCAGGGTATATTTATTTTCTTCTATTGCAGTGGTGATATCTTCTGTTAAGGCCATGACCGCCATCAGAGCAGATCTATTAGATCGAAAGCCGAACTGTTGTTCATTCAACAAGTTAAATTTTTTGACAAAATGATCAAGTCTAATCACAAACAGTTTTTATAAAATCTTAGAGAATTGTGAGAGAAGAGATATGGGTCTGTAATTTGTGAATAGATGTTTACTGCCACTTTTGTGAATAGGAATGACTTTAGCTGTTTTCATTTTGCTTGGAAAAATGCCAGTACTGAATGACAGATTGCAAATGTATGTAAAGGGTGTGATGATATGATTTATAATTTCCTTAACTAACATCATATCTAGATTACAGAAATCTGTTGACCTTTTATTTCCAAATTTGTTTACAATATTTATTTTTTCATTATGTTCAACACCTCTTAGAAAGAGAGAGCTGAGGTTTTGATTTATTTTTGGATCAATTACACTTTCTTTATTGGAAGAGGTTTCAATAGCACCAGCTAATAGTGGTCCTACCTCTACAAAATATTGATTAAAAGCATTGGCAATTTCTTTGTTATCTTTTATTTCATTATCATCTTTAATGAAATAATTTGGAAGCACATTTCCTTTTCTCCCATTCCTAATTATACCATTCAGTACTTTCCACAGTCCTCGGGTGTTACTTTGATGTTGTTCTAGTAATTTGTGATAATAATTTTTCTTGTTCACTCGCATTATATTTGTTAATTTATTTTTATATGTCTTATATCTTTCTTCTGCAGTTTTAGTTCTCTGTTTCATATATACTCTATAAAAATAATTTTTCTTCTTACAAGCCTTTACAATGCCATATGTGATCCACGGCTTATCTACTTTAATTTTATTGTTAACATGATAACATGCTTCAATGGGCAGTGTTTATCGTAGAGATTGGTTACTTTGGATAAGAAGGCATCATATGCTAGATCAGGGTCCTCAGTAGCAAAAACCTCATCCCACGTCTGTGCAGAAAGATCTGCTTTATAAGAGGCCATGGCTTCAGGTGTTCTGTGTCGAACCAATTTCTGTGAAGTCATTTCTGGGTTTTGGGGATTATGAGCTATTTGATGAAAAACACTAAATACAGGGAGATGATCACTTATGTCATTGACTAGTATGCCAGCTGTTATTTCTCTAGATATCTCATTTGTAAATATATTATCTATCAATGTGGCGGTGCT
>SSNR01001733.1:0-12458 GCA_006937965.1 Callopanchax toddi
CATTTAACCAAGTTGTTGATTTCTGTTTCTACCTTTTTGATTTGTATCTGGTGAAGTATTTGATCTAGTTCTAGTCCAGCCTGGACCGGGAACCTGTGCTTGTCTCCTTGGAAAAGACACTTTACACCCCATACCTGTGCAGGGGCGCCGTAAAGGGGGGAAAGGTTAGGAAGATTCTAAGGCCCCACGACTTTTAGGGGGCCCAAAAAAGTCTCTAATTAAAAAAAAATGTAGTTTGAAAATCACAAGTACTTTACTCCTCAGTATTTTGTTAAAAATTAAGACATTAAACAAACAATCCTTTTGTCTTCATAAGATGTATATCAGAGGTCTCTATTAATAAAAAAATGTGAAACCCCCCCTCACATCAGCATGAAATGGTACAGTCCGCCCGAGTCACGTCTCCTCTCTGGTTGAACTGAAGGCAACATGGAGCTGGAGCAGACTGAGCCTCCAGTCAGAACCTCCCCTCCTGTCAGCACCGGGGAAGCTGTATAACCGTCGGCGCCACTTCTCTCCAGGACCTCGCTAACAACTTTAACACACATACTGTACATCCATTATCAAAGAGAAGGCGTTTTGCAATAAAGTGAATGTTCGTCACAGGAGCACGTGCATGCAGCTCCTAGAGCGTGCAGCTTCAGCTGTTTCTCAGCGCGACTCAGTGGTTTCAGCTTTGGTCAAACACTGAAAACACTTTGATCTGTCAGGACTTCAGCAGAGTTTTGCTTTCCTTTAACCTTACAGCTGTTTTCAGAGACTCATATTTTAAATAGTTTTACAGTAGAAACCTGCTGATATGTTCACCTGATCCAACTCCTCTATGGCTTTACCCTGACTCAAAGTTACTGTCAATAAAGGATTTGGTGTTTCTTTTTTTTTTTTTTTACTACAGGTGACAAGTTTAAAGCATTAATATATTTTTCTCCACATAATTTATAAAATACTTTATTTTCCACATCACAACAGTGCAGATGAAGTTCATAGCAATAAGATAAATACCCAAATAGTTTCACCTAAACATGATGCAGATAACCCAGCATGCTGTGACCTGGATAATGACATTAAACAGAACTATTACAAATAAATATAAAAGGTTATTTTTTGTGTTAAACACATTATTTTTCCACACAATGATGATTAGATGAATCAGTAACAACTTACAGTCTGTGTTGATGCTGCAGGTTGAATCATTGTTATTTAGTCTGTTAACGTTACAGAAATTACTGTCAGGTTACTATTAGGGCCTTTTAAAGGAACTACAGAAACCTTCCACTAAATACCTTGAAATCAGATGTTCTGATGCTGACTGAATTATGGAGGTCTCATAAGGGGCCGTTTGTTTATGTAGCTTTTAGAACAAAAACCAAAAATCCCAGTGATTTTCAAAGAATTCACCAGAGAGGAAAATGAAACTAAATCTCCTGATTATTTTAATTAATAAACGTGATACGATAACATTGAACACAATAAAAGATCAAATCTAGTGTTGATGATGGACAACAACAGCCAATATCTCATATATATTATATATATTTTAAACAATGTTCTCCCTTCACATCGGGGAGGGTGGAGCCCCAGCGTCCCCTATGGAGCCACCACCGGGCCCAACTTGATCTTTTTTCATGGGACCCAAAATCCCTGGCGGCCCCCCTGTACCTGTCTGTGAATGTTGGTGGTGGTCAGGTGGTCCAAACCCTCAGCCTGGCCTCTGTCAGACTGCTCCAGGACAGCTGTGGCTACAGATGAGATGGAGATGAACTTCCTCTCCTCCAGCTGCAGTTCAAGTGTGTGCACGTGCAACAAGGTGAAGATGTCATCAGCTCAGCAGGGGGCGCTGAGAGCAGTTCTGACTGAACCAGGTCAAAGGGCTGGACCAGCATCCTGCCACTCCTTCACAGGTGTTTCACATCCGTTCAGTCTCACAGCTGCTCCTGGTTTCCTCCTCTTCACTTCACTCCCTGATCCTCTGCTGTCTCCCCTGTTGGTCCCCTGGGCTTTAGTCCTGTTCTGCCTTCAGAGTCAAGGCTCTGCAGCACCAGGCTGTGTGAGACCAGGACCAGAGACCAGAGGGACTTGGAGGACTTGATTTAGTCTGGAGGAACTTTGTTTGTCTTTAAATTCATCTCTTCTCTCCAGTTTCAGGCTCAGGCCATGATGTCAGACTCTGGTTTAGTTCTGTCTCTGTAGGAAGAGAAGGGTCAGGTCCAGGACTGAGACCAGCACCAGGTCCAGTACAGAGACCAGCACCAGGTCCAGTACAGAGACCAGCACCAGGTCCAGTACAGAGACCAGCACCAGGTCCAGTACGGAGACCAGCACCAGGTCCAGTACAGAGACCAGCACCAGGTCCAGTACTGAGACCAGCACCTAGTCCAGTACAGAGACCATCACCAGGTCCAGGATCAGCAAGTCCTCTTGTGTCCCAGACTTGTCCATGAGGATGGACTCCAGCGCTGACCTGGGTCTCCAGGAGGAGGAGGAGGTCTACAGGGAGTCTGCTGATGGAGTTCTCTGGGATTTAGCTGCTTGGTTCAGGTCCCTGAAAGACTTCTTCCACAGGGCTCATGGTCTGAGTCCAGTTTGGATTCCAAACCAAGCAGAGACTGAAACTGGATCCATGAAGAAGCTCTTTAAGTGTCAGATTTCAAAGAGGTCTTTTAGAAAAAGCTCTGCAGAGTTGGACTTGTTGACCTGAACATTGGGTCCTTTTTTAGACTCGGTTCCAAGATGGAAGAGGACTTGTGTCCTGAAGCTTCTGGACTCCAAGCGGCTCGGGTAGGACCCAGTTCTACTGAAGTTCCTCAGACAGCCAGTCAACTGATCTGGAGTCCGACTGGTTCTAGTCAGAAGATTTCAGCTCTTTAAATCTACAAGTAGTTCAGATGTGTGTCCACTAGATGTCTCTAAAACCTGCTGTCACTTTGACATGTGGAGGTTTGTGAAGACCACCTGTCACCAGGACATGATGGACTGCTGATGTGTGTTTCTGCTCTTTCACTAAATGTCATCAAGTTGTGATGCGTTGTCTCCAGGTGGACAGGGAATGGACATCAGGCTGTCCAATCATTGTGCATTCTTGATGAGTCATTAGGACATTTATTTAGTAAAGTCTGAGGTAGGAAGTGGTTCCACTGGTCACCTGAGTGTGATGTAAGCCCAGGGTGAAGGCCAGTTGAAGTTACAGCAAGTTCAAATGTGTCTGATCCCCTTAAAGGTGGAGGAAGGAAACCATGAAGATCTCCCTAGAAGTCACTTTTCTTCTCATCTTTTCCTGAGCTGTGGTCAGTGGTTCCAGTAAAGGTCCAGCTGGTCCTGGTCTCCTGCTCCATAACCCCCTTATTTATAGCTCAGATCCTCAGGAGGAGACACGGCCTCCTCCCCGACCCACTACTGTGGGACTGTTCCTCTGATCCAGGTTCCAGTAGCAGGTGGGATTTGAACCAGTCCCTCTGAGACTGGTGAACATGAAGAATCCCAGCAGACCACCGAGGACCTTCACACTCAGACTGGTTGTGATGGAAGTTTTCACTTTCATTTGATGGTTGGAGTGAAAGAGAAGAAGCAGAACCTGGACTTGAAGCAGGACCTTCAGAACTCTATCCAGGTCTCTAACTGATCTGGGATCTGATGTTTGTCTCTGACTGCTTGAAGTCAGGCGGGGTTTCTCCTGGTCTAAAGAGGATCTGAAAACAGACCTGTAGACCTCCTGGTGGACTTGTAAAGTCCCCTTTGAGCCCTGACTGCTCTGACAGACTGACTTCTTCTAACACACCAGGCTCTTGTGTCTCAGAGCTTTGGACTCCAGGATTTCAGCTCTCTACTGTCATGGTTTCATAGAGAGGAGAACTAGAAGCAGGCTGATGATCACTGAGTCAACAAATACCAACTAGACTGTTTACTAGATCAAACACAGTAATCAGAAATGGGTTTCCAGTCATTTTTGCACGTTTTCACATCGAAAATGGTTAAAGAACTTCTTTCAGATTCAGACTGATAAATAACAATAAAATAGAAACAAGATCATATTCAAGGTCGTCTCAGCTGACCTTCCAAAGAAAACGCTGGGTGGAGCCCTAACTTACAAGGTTTTGACTATTATTAATTATTAATAATAATAATATTCAATACAGCATTACCCCTAAACATTTCTACAACCCAGTCTGGACTCCTCTCAGCCAAATCCTTACAGGCCCATCTCTAAACTGACCTCTATCTCTAAACTTTTAGAAAAAGTCCTGGTTGATCAGCTGATCTCTTTTCTGGAACAACACAACATTTTGCTGTCAATGTTTCACATTTGTTTACTGATTTTCTATTCTACTTCCTTTAAATCGATCTTTGATTTTCTTTGATTCCTGTTGAATTTTGATGTTTCTTTGATCTTTTCTGTGAAAGGAGCTAAATAAACAAACTGACTGACTTCTAACATCTAATTGATGTCCATCATTTCCTCTCAGGAGCTTTTTATTGACATGAAAGCAGCAAATAACAAATGATGGGGAATTGATCACCTTGCTGTAACATCAATGTCCACTAGATGGCGCTGTGGTCATCACTGTTCCTACATCTCCATCACAAGAGGCTTTATTTCCTCATCAGTCAGGAAAACATGAGATTAGAACAAACAGGAGCTGGAAGCTAAATCCTCCTGGAACAAATCATCAGGTTTCTTTATTTCACTTTAAACCAACAACATAAAGACGTCTTGATTTAACAGGTTGATCTTCAGAGAATCACTGGAGATTAAATGTTCATAGATTTATAAACAACAGACATGATGAAATCAGGATGTTATGAACAGAAACATCAAGTCTAAATCACTTTTAAACCCTGACATTTCAGCTAAAGGAAGTTCAAAACAGGAGGTGATTTTAGAAGATGCTGCTGCAACATGAAGAAAACTGTTTTCATCCACTAAGAAAACCAGAGCACAGAGATCAGGGACACCAGCAACAGCTGCTGGTTCAGTTGGGATTTAGTCCAGATAGAATCCAGTGATGCTCTCCTCCAGCTGGAGCATCACTTTCATGGTCTGAGACACTTCCGTCCAGTAGGGGGAGATGTTGAGGCTCCCAGAAGATCTGAAGTGAGCGACTGATGGATCTCCACATGTCCTCCAACATCTACCATGGTCCACATGTTGACTCTGCAGGTCCTGAACTCTAGGAGGAGTCAAAAGGAGGAGACGCTCTGCTCCCTAGAGCCTCACAACCCAAACGGAGCTCTGGTCAGAGGACGGACACATCTGGAGTCCAGAGGTTTCACAGTCTTCATCCACTCTGGACCGTGGTGTTGAGGACCAGGAGACAGACTCTAGTCCTCCATGGTCAAAGCTTTAGATCCTCCTCTGATTTCCACAGGAACATCTGTGATTGTGTTTCCTCCTCCTATGTCACAGGCCCCGCCTCTCCTTCACTTAGCAGCAGGATCAGGTTCAGACGACTATCGCTGTTGACCTTTGGTTTGACAGAGAGGGAAAATCTTTTCAGACGGACGTGTTTCAGACAGAGTTCTGCTTTTCTGTCAGCTCAGCTGGACCTGAACCTCGTCTACAGCCTTCTGCCTCCGTCAGCTGGTGGAGAACCTCCTGGTTCCTGACAGCACCTCCTGACATCTGATGACCTGCATCCTGTCATCATCAAGTCATTAAAGCAGCAGGAGGAGGAGGCAGCTGGNGATCTCCTATTTTTTGCACTCAGTGCGCATGCGTCAGGAAAAATTTGCCAGTGCGCATGCGTCAGGAGCAGAAAACAATGCGCTATGTTGGGACGGCGTCCCGTCCAGACATGCGCAGTAGAACCCAAAGAAACACGACCTATCGGTCCAGTAAAAAATAGTAAGAAAACCTTTCTAAACTACACCTAAATGCAGATTTTACACAGCACTTATTGTATATATAATGGATGGCTCGTTTAGTTTTATTTTTATGTTAGTTTTTTATATTTTGTGATCCCTATTTCAATTCTTCTTCCTCTTGGGACTGGTGGGGCGGCGCCCGAGCGCCCCCTATGGACGGGCCGCCACTGTGTAGGAGCGCGCTCCAACTCCCCATCACAGCATCTGGGTGCTCATTTATAAAACTTGCTTACGCACAAAATGGGCCAAAAAGTTGCGTAGGTCACTTTTTACACAAAATTTGGGATTTATAAAAGAAAACGTAACAGGAAAATGTGGCAACTCTAAGCAAACTTTAGACCTTGCGTAAGCACCTGTTGGAGACGTGAAACCTGTCAGAGCAGCTGGTGAGATGAAAAATGTTGAATTTATGACACAATTAAAGACTTGTAGACCCTCACACACACAGAACCAACAATCCGTCTCTAAAAAGAATAAAAATAAAAATCTGAATGAAAATATGTCGCATTTTTGAAAAATATCCCATTCTGTTCATCCAGTCGTCTTCAGATTATAGAACAGCTGCACTTATTGGAGCATTAATTATGATTTCTGAGACTTAGGAATCCTGCAGGGACACTTGTGCGTAATGCGCTGGATGAGCTGCAGCTCAGCCAGCAGTCAGACTCCGGATGAATGGGAGAGAGTTTTTAGAGATTTCTAGAAAATGACTGGACGATCGATCAGCTGATAGATTCATTAGAGCATCCTATGAATCAACTGGGTCCAGTATTAGATCAACAGAACCATCGGAACCAGTAAAACCCGGTGTCACCGGCCGTTCTCGGGTTTCAACCAGTGATTATTTTATCCAGCAGGTTGACTGTTTGATAGGATGAACAACATGACGTGTCTTCCCCTTTGGATTAAATTAAATGTTGTCATTAAACATTTCTTAGATCTTCACGATCTCTCTGTCAGACTGACAGCTGCGCTGCAGCGAGACGTCTCTCGGAGCACTTCCGTGTTCGTAATCCGTCACATTTCATCACCTAATAAAACATTTTCTGTCCATCCACTTCACCACAAGCACCTGGAGTTTCAGCCTCTGTAAAATTACGCTTCCTAAACCTCTCTGTTGTCACGATTTACTGTTAAAAGCCAGAAATCCACCGGCTTATGCATATGTAATTATTCATGAGGTACTTTGCATTGACCGTATATGTCAGAATGTGGGTGTGTAGGAGGAGGGTTCTGACCCAAAAACAGCTGAGCACAGTTCTAGGTCTGACATCGATTTATAAAGCAGAGTTGCGTGGATCTGTGCGTCCGCAGGGTTTTATAAATCGGAAATGGAATTTGCGAACCTGAAATTGTTTGGCTGAGCTTAAGCAAGTTTTAGTAAGGATTCTACGTGAAGTTTTATAAATGAGCACCCTGGACCTCCTCCACATCCTCCGCTCACATTAAGGCTGAGGCTGACAGTCTGGGAGCAGCTCCAAGGTTGGATGGAGAATGAAGCATCAACACATCAGACAGCTGTTTGAAGGACTCTGGAGATTGAGAGTGTTCCAGTTTGAACTTCTGATCAAAGAACAGAACAGAGTGAGGAAGTGGTTTGGTCTGAACTCACAGAGAGTGAAGAAAATGAGCACTAGTAGAACGTGACTGGCTGCTGACAGAGATGGAGTCACGGCATCAGAGGATCTGGATGAAATGTGGAGGAAACAGGATTCTGATCTGTCTCATTGTGTAAAGAGTGCTGATGATGTCACTGAGGCTCCATTTTTCAGGAGGTTCAAGGGACGGCTGAGGGAGCCTTCATTAGGTCTGGGGCTAAACGGCTGGAAGAGGTGAAAGAAATCCCNAGGAGATAGCTGGAGTCCAGGAGGAGGAGGAGGCAGCTGGAGTCAAGGAGGAGGAGGAGACAGCTGGAGTCCAGGAGGAGGAGGAGGAGACAGCTGGAGTCCAGGAGGAACTTCACTGATTCATCTTTAGGTCACATTCAGAGAGGTCCTCTCCTCCAGACCTCACTGATTCTGGGTCAGGAGCTCCTTTAGAGAGATCATCACCTCCAGCTGTAGAGAGAATAAAAACAGAGTGAGGTCAAAGGTCCCAGACCTGCAGAGTCAGGTCAGACTGAGTGTAATATTGGTGTCAGAAGCACTGATCCAGGATCAGTCAGGAGGACTGCAGTAGTGATGGATTCACTGCTGCTGCATTGAAAGAGTCTGTGTGTTGATCAGCGTCTGAAACATCAGCTGATCAATAAACATGGAGGCTGTCTCTGAACACATTTCAATCAAACAAGTGAAGAAGAACAGATGGAGGAATGTGCTGACTGGACTCCAGCAGCTTCTGCTCTGTAGAAAGACCTCATGGTTCCTACATGGAAGGAGAGTTCTCTGAAAGAAGAGCCAGAGCTCTACAGGCTGCAGTCAGACTGATCTCAGAGCTGTGACAAAGATCAAAGTCATCAGCTGTTTAGTGGTGAAATGAGAGAACAGCTGGAGATCACAGCTGATGGACCACACTTTGATCACTGAGGACCAGAGTCTCTGTTCCAGGCTGTCAGCTGGAATCCAGCTTTAGACACAAACACAACCACACCAACTTCAACACAACATCACAACAATCTGACCTCTCCTCTGATTGGCTGACTGCCTTTAGCTGTTCTGCTCTTTCTGTCCAATCCTGAAACCTGTCACTGTTCTCCTCTCAGAGCTTCATTCAGAAACACAGTTAGTGAGAAGCTGCAGGTTCACAGGAAACCCTGGATCTTTGCTTTGAGAAGAACTGGGTTTAGTCAGATTCTGCTGACAGCAGCACCAACATCTCCACCTTCTACTGACCTCAGAGTCTCCAGTCTGTAGTCTGGACTCTCCTGAAGACCCAACAGCTGCTGAACATCTGGATCCTCCAGGTTGTTCCCAGTCAGGTCCAGTTCTCTCAGATGGGAGGGGTTAGACTTCAGAGCTGAGACCAGATAAGAACAGCTGATCTTTGACAAGCTGCAGCCCTTCAACCTGAATAAAGAATAAAAGATGAGTTTAGAAACCAAAGCAGACTTTGGCTACGTTCACACTGCAGCCAAATGCGCTTCAAATCAGATTTTTTTCCCTCATGCGACCCATATCTGATTTTTTTAAGACAGTCTGAACGGCACAGATCCGATTTTTTCAAATCCGACCCAGGTCACTTTCATATGTGGCACTGAATCGGATACGTATCTGATGTTTTTGAAAGCGACTCCAGTCTGAACGGACATGTCTCATTGAATCCTCCTCGTACGTGACCGACAGGAGACAGACCACTAAATGCGCCTGCGGAGGGAAACGCTCCAACACGTAGAGCTGATACTGGAGACAGAGGCAGTCGGTGAACAGAAAGTGAGGTTTTGGACTTGATTAGTAATATATTACGTGACAATTCTGTTAAAGTGAACTTAGCGCCGTGGCGTGGACTCGCGTTTCTGGGAAGCGCTGTGGTGGTCCCGTGTGATGAGTGATCTGACGGACTAAAATGGTTTTTAATCAAAATAACAGCGTGAGGGCGACGTGGTGCAGCGCTGATGTCTCAGTTGTATTTCAGCCTTAAAGAGATCTTACCGTAATTGGGCCATGGTCAAGTCTATTGCAAAAGCCATTTTACTTCCGTAAACAGAGCACGTTATGTGTGACGTCTTGTCATCGTCTGCGCATGCGGGCCGCTTTGGGGCCGTGACTCGTTCACACTGGAGACTGTTTGCTGTCACATTTCAGTTGTAGTGTGAACAGCCAGACAAAAAAAATCAGATTTGATTAAAAAATCAGATTTGAGCATTAAGACCTGCAGTGTGAACGTAGCCTTTTAGAGACTCTGAACTCTGAAAACCTTTGATCCACTGAAAGCTGTTTGAACAGGTTTCAAACTATTAGAAGTGTTGAAGTTGAATCTGTAATAATAAATCAGAAGTGTTGGTTTCAGCTCTGCTTTAATGTGAAAGTCAGGACTTCAACTATGAGCTGAGATCTAATGTGGAACAGAAACAATGGATGGATCCTCAGACCAAACTAAGCTCTCAGATACTCGTTTGATTGATGCTACACTTCAGCTCTCTGACCTTCTTCACACTGACAGGCTAAAAGACCAGAGGAGACATCTTTAATTACCCACAATTCACAGCTGTTTGAAAATGACTTGGAGAAATCAGATATTCTGTAGAACCCTCTGGAACGTCTCTAGAACCTTCAGACTACATAGAAAATACACAGATCAAAGCAACGTGACAATCTCATCAATATGTGAGCAAAAGACTAGAAAGAATCAAAACATCTCAATCTAAATAATGTGTCTGTAAAACTCAGTGTGTGACCAAGGGATCAGGAGGTCAGAACATCCTAAATACTCAGTTCAAGTCAGGAGGAGCAGAAACCACAGAACCAAATCAGAGAAACAGTCTGAAGATCTCTGGACCAAAGAGCATGAAGGACAACATGTGGACTCTACAGGTCTGGGCTCTGAGGACACATAGAGACAGCCTAGAAGAAAGGTCTCCTATCAAACTCCTGACTGGAACCTTTTGGAGCTAAAGTTCTCAGAGTCTGGATCCAGAAAGGTTCCAGTTTCAGGAGNCTGTGTTGTATAATCTGAATGACAACATCATGACCTCTGTGCATTCTGGAGGAAAGGTTTGCTGCACAATGCCTCACTCAGGGTGCAGGATGCAGTGAAACGTCAGCAGCTTTCTACGTGCGGCCGGTGCGGGGCTGCACAGCGTGACGTAGCTGTGACGCTTGAAGCGGGAGTCTCTATTCAACAGCAGTCAGTCGCTGGCTGAAACAGAACGGGGAACCAATAAAGAGAAGAGAAGACAGTCCCCAAACATAGCTCTGGAGTAGGCTACCAGTTATGCACACACCTGCTTATCATTCTTTTTTCCAAGCCACGTGGAGCCGCAGTATAAAGATGAAAGAGCCGCATGCCGACACCTGATGTAGAACATTAAACTAGATCCAACTCTCAGCTGACTTTCTGGGTGTCCTCTCCTCCAGCTGCAGGAAAACATCTGGCTTCTGTTCAGTCACAGGTCCTACATCAGGACTCCATCAGCAGCTACATTACACACATCCTCAGCAGTCACATCAGCGTTGCCATGGTGACACACACAGACCTTCAGGATCCTGGTAGTGGACTTCTCTCCACTTTCTCCTCACCTCTCCCCCTCTCACAGGTCTGAATCAACCAGGACTCAGAGGAGGTTCTGGAACCTCTCTGGTCCAGCTGTCAGTCCTGGTGCTGCTGGATCTAAGTGCAGCCTTTGATCCAGTGGATCACCAGATTCTGTTTAACAGACTGCAACACCTGGTGGGCCTCTCTGGTACTGTCCTTAACTGGTTCAGCTCCTACCTCACAGAGAGGAATTTTATGGTAACCATGGATACATGCTCCTCACGGATCCATAAGGCCAAATATGGTGTACCTCAAGGCTCAATTTTAGGACCCATACTTTTTAACTTCTATATGCTGCCACTTGGTGGAGTCATCAGGAGACACGGGGTAAACTTCCACTGTTACGCTGACGACACACAGCTCTACGTCTCTGTGTCTCCTGATGACCCCCGGCCCATTGATGCACTTTTTAACTGTATTCTAGATCTAAAGGCCTGATGACAGAGAACTTCCTCCAGCTCAACCAGGACTAAACTGACGTTTTAATCATTGGTCCTGAGGCTCAGAGAGAATTACAGTCTTTGTCTTTTAATCCTTCAGTACAAATCAGGAACCTGGGCGTTCTCTTTGACTCTGAGCTATCTTTTATTCCACACATTAAATATACAGTCAAAACAGGATTTTATCATTTAAAGAACATAGCCAGAGTCTGCCCTATTCTCTCTGGAGACAACACTGAGATTTTAATGCATGTTTTTATTTCTAGTCGTTTAGACCAGTGTTTTTCAACCTGTTTTGGGCCAAGGCACACTTTTTTATTGAAAAAATCACAAGGCACACGGGGGGGGGGGGGGGTGGCTGCTGTCAGAACCGTCTGAGCTCATTGGTGGTTGATAATAATAATAATAATAATAATAATAATAATAATAATAATAATAATAATAGTTGATCCTTTATTGATCCCCTTGGGGAAATTCATCTCTGCATTTGACCCATCCATCCTCATTGTTCCAGGAGCAGTATAAAGTTATCAGATGAATTTGGTCCAATCAAACATTTTTAACACTAAAACAAATGAATCAGCACTGCAGCTGTTTTCTAAGGCTCACTCTGTTTTAATAGTTTTACTGTAGAAACTTCTCATCTCCTGACAGTAAAGGATTACATTTAGTTTACAGGTGACCTGATTAAAGCATCATATCTCTTTTTTACCACATCAAATCACTTCAAACTGATGTTTTCACCTGTCAAAAAGTGACTGTAGCATCCAGTTGATCTGTAATGGATTCAATCTGCCTTATTTCATTCTCCATGTTACATCATGCAGGACTCTGTCATGTTTTTAGTAAAACTTTTGGGTGTATTTAAACATTAGTAATAAAGGACGACCTGATAAAGTCACTGACAGATCAATGTGTTTTAGTGTTGATATTGTTTGATTTGTTACATTTTAAGTCATCAGTTATGCT
>SSNR01001742.1:1731-12382 GCA_006937965.1 Callopanchax toddi
GTGTTTCACTTACAGGTTCCCATCAGGACACGGGACCACATCCTCAGGAAGACTCGCCGAGGGGACGTCCAAGACCTGGAGACAAAAACAAAACAGATGAGACAACAACCTGCTGTGGACTCACCTGTCCACCAGGTGGCAGGAGTCCTTTGTCTTTCACATCTAAACACTGAACTGCTGTCATTTCTGTCAGACTCTGACTCATCAGCTGTGAACAGACCAACAAACTCCAAACAGGCGAGTTAAATCCACATGAAATGAGCCCAAACCTGACTGAGTCTGAACTCTGAATCTAACTTTCTATCAAAAAGGAATTGACTTTCTGATTTAGAACAACAACATTCATTTGAGGAGTGTGGCTTTAAAACAGCCAGCAGTTCAAACGAGTTCTAGGCTGTAGAAAAGGAGCCAGAACACTAAGAACAGAACTGGGAATGAATGTTGCTGTTATTAATGGAGCTGCTTCAGGGATGTTCTCAGAGGCTGCTTTGGTTCAACCAACAGTCCAGAAGAAAAAGATCAGAAAGGATCAAACTTTACATTTAGAGGATCAAAACACTCTGATTGGTTGATGAGGTGAATGGGATCCTTCTGACGTTTTAAGGAGTGTTTCTGTGGAGAGGTTGTGATCAGTGAACATCTGACCTGCTGGAGAGAGCTCTCTGAACAGCCTCAGTGTGGAGAAACAGAGATGAGCTCTGACCAAACAGACCAGCTAACAGCTAGTCAGAATGGCTCCAGTTACAAAATGAACCAACAATTCCAGGAATCTCTGTTTCTCCAAACGGAGGCTGTTCAGAGCTCTGTCTACAACAGGGGAGATATTCACTGTTCACAACTTTTCCACACAAACAGACTTGAAGAGATCTGAAGCTCTCCTTGAATATTCTGACCTCTTTGATCTGAACTCTGCTTGTTTTTGACCAGCGAGCTGAAATCAGTTCAACCTGGAAGAAGCTTCAGGATCTTTATGTAAAAACATCATGACTCACCTGTTCCTGATGGGGACGAGGTGGAGAAGGAGGAGGAGAGGATGAAGGAGAAGAGGAGGAGGAGGAGGAGAAGGCAGAGGACAAGGAGGACAGATTAGAGCAGGAGGAGAAAGGAGATGGGGGAGGATAAACAGGAGGAATGGAGAACAGGAAGGGAAGAGGAGGAGCCTGATCAAACCCCTGGTAATCTCTGATGACCTCCTCAAAGATTGAGAAGGTCTCTTCCAGGTCCTCCAGGAGCTGAGGAGGAGGAGAAGCAGGATGAAGAGGAGAAGGAGGAGGAGAGGAGGAGGCAGAGGACAAGGAGGAGAGATTAGAGCAGGAGGAAAAAGGAGATAGGGGAGGATAAACAGGAGGGAGAACAGAGGACATGAAGGGAACAGGAGGAGCAGACAGATCCAGCTCCTGGTCTTCCCAGATGAACTCCTC
Source organism: Callopanchax toddi (assembly GCA_006937965.1). NCBI lineage: Eukaryota > Metazoa > Chordata > Actinopteri > Cyprinodontiformes > Nothobranchiidae > Callopanchax > Callopanchax toddi. The sequence goes on from SSNR01001742.1 coordinate 3,153, forward strand.
CGAGATGGAGAACGTCTCATCCAGGTCCACCAGGAGCTGCGGAGGAGGAGGAGAGTGAGAAGGAGGAAGAGGAAGGAAAGGAGAAGGAGAAAGAGGAGGAGAAGGAGGGGGAGGAAAAAAAGGAGAGGGAGGAGAAGGAGGAGCAGAAGCTGAAGGAGAGGAGGAAGCAGAGGACAAGGAGGAGTGGTCCAGGTCCTCCAGGAGCTGCGGGTCGCGGTCCGACTCCTCCATCCTGCTGGACGTCTGTCTGACTGCTGATTGGCTGGATTTCTGGAACACATGATGACAGGGTGATTAATGAAGACATCTTAGAAACATGAAGTGATGTCCGCCGTGGAGACGGTAGTCCACGCTTTTATTACACCCCCACTGGATTACTGTAATAGATTACTGCATGGTGTTACCCAGGATGCAGTTGGGCTCCAGCTGCTCCAAAATGCTGCTGCGTGGTTTTTAACAGGGTCAAGGAAGTGAGAGCACATCAGTCCGGTTCTGGCCTGACTTCACTGGCCCCCAGTTCATTTCAGGATCCACTTTGATCAGATTTTAAATCTCTAAATGGTTTGGCTCCATGCTCTCTCTCTGACCTGCTAAGACCCGACACACCAGCACGCTGACTCAGATCAGCTGGACACAGGTTTTTACAGGTCCCAGAGGTGCTCTGTAGAGCTAGAGGGGACAGAGCTCTAGCAGCAGCAGCTCCTAAACTCTGGAACGCTCTGCCCCTGGACATCAGACAGTCCACCTCTCTGACTGTTTTTAAATCTCAGAGAAAAACTCATCTTAACTCCCTTGATCTGAACACAGAGGGACCGGTTGGATTTGTCCCATCTGATGTCCTTTATAGTTGGTTTTGCTCCTTTTATCTGATGTGTGTTTTGATTATCTGTACTTTTTATTGTGTGTTAACTACAGAAGATCCTTCCTGTCCACAGCTAGGACAGCCTAAAATGACTTTATGGGGAAAAAAACTCCAGTTTCAAGATGAACCCTTTATTAGAAATAATCCATTATAAACAACAAAGTCATTAAACATACTAAACACTTTGTTCTTATAAACCAGAGGTGAGCAGTCCCTGGTCCTTGAGGGTTTCCAGCATGTTTTAGGTCTCCTTGCTTCAACACACCTGATTTAAGTAGTGACTGAGCTCCTCAGTGATGCCTTCATGGTGCTGTCTCAGAAAGGCCCACCAGCTGTAGACCTGCTGGTTCCTGGATCCAATATAGAACAGTCAGAGATCTAAAACATGCTGGATAGTGGCCCTCAAGAACCGGAGTTACACACATGTTCTGGAGGAGCAACGTCCCAAATAGCCTCAGACGCTCTGAGAGACGCTGGTTTGAACTGGTCTTTATCCTGATTTTTACTGGTGTTTTCTCACTGGTTTTAATAGCTGCTATAGTGATTACCATTGTGTGTTTTTCATGCTTTTCACCTGACAAATTTCTCTATGGGGACAATATCAATAAGTGAAGTGAGTGAGTTCTGTAGTGCACAAACATTAGGATTAGTTTTCCCTGAGAACAGTATAAATCATTAAGATAAGGACATTATAGTTTGAGGATAAATCATGGAAACAAACGTCACCTTTTCCTTTCACTGTGGCTGAAATAGAAAGAAGCGTGGGATCAAAAGGATGTGACTTAGAAGCATCTGCCTTCGTCTGAGTCTTGTCTGCCAGTACTTTGTCCGATTTACCAGCATGCTGGTGCCATCCTTTCATGTCCTGGCACACATTTGTGTTCACACGTCTCCAGAATCACTTCACACATCTGTGCTTCAGTGTGAGTCCAGGAAAACAAACCCCCAGTTAGATGTCCTCATTTATCTTGGCCCCATCTGATGGAGGAATGTTCTTCCAGAATACAACAGGCTTGTCTCTTTCTCTTTGTTTTTGCTGCAGAGCAACAGGATCTTTTCCTCTTGGACTCTGTCCTGATAGGCTGACCTTTAGCTGTGTCCTTCACACAGTCTGAGCGGATTCAGAAACACTGCAGCTCTGATTCTCCTCACTGCAGCAGCAGCTGATCTACCTGTTCAAGTCTCACATTTAGGTTTTTAAGCTTTTCTGAAACAAGGTTTTTAATGACAAGTCATCAGAACTCCATGACAGAGAAATAGTTTCTGGTGTTCCCAGCTAGTTTCATGTTTCAGTGATATTATTCTCTGTTGAGCTGTATCAGGCCTGCAGCCTGCTTTGTTTGGAAAAGTCTATTTATGGTTGTTATTCTCAACTCAGAATTGATGCAAATATTGTGATTTTAAATGCTTTTTCATTATTTTTGTGAGCTCTCAAGAGTTTTTAATTTATTGTTTATTTTATAAACTCATTTTGAAAATCCATCTATCCATTATTCCAGGTCAGGTCATGGAGGTAACAGGTCCAGGAGGAGAGCCCAGACCTCCCTCCCTCCTGGAGGATCCCAAGGTGTTCCCAGGTCAGAGGATAAATCCTCCCTCCAGTGATTTCTGGTTTGTCTCAAGGTCTCTTCTCATTAGGACGTGTCTGTAAAACCTCCAGAGGGAGGAGTCCAGGAGCTCTGACTGAACCAGCTCAGCTCACTCCTTCAATAAGCAGCAGCTCCTCCCTGATGATGACCAAGTCTCTGCGTCTGAACCTGAACACCCTATGAAGGAAGATCAGTTCAGCTGTCTTCATCCATGCTACCCTATGTAGCCTCAATTCTCAGATTGACGAAGGATTTTTATTCCTCTTCAGAGGTTGAAACCTCAATATCTACAGACCTTTTACATGTTTATACTCCAGTCAGGAGGCTCAGGTTAGCAAAGTCAAAGTCCTGAAGACCAGGCTGAAGACCAGAGGTGACCCAGCCTTTAGGGCAGCAGCTCCTCTGGGACAACCTGCAGGTCCTGCCAGGCATTTTAAAATCTCTTCTAAAAATCCAGTTTTACTCCTTGGTGCTAAAATTCAGGCTGAACTGGATTCCTTGATTGGTGCTTTTATGACATATATCCTGGCTATTTATCTGTTCAGCACATTGTTCAACGTTTTGTTGTGTTAAATAAATAAAGTTTGAGTCAAGTCGAGGTCATGGGGGTTTGCTTGACCAATAGACTTGTGATTTGTGGACTTGGAGGATTATGAGTGTGTCCCCTGAGGTATTCAATGAGAACTTCTGGTACCAACTATAGTGACAGTGATGTGTTTTTGCTGTATTAAACATGAGCTGGATTATAGAATTATTTAGTCTTCATCAGAATCTGATCAATAAATACAAGGAGCTGCTCAGTTTGAACCTACCTGTTCTAACCTGGACTAGATTATTATAAACTTTAATCAGTATCACTGAAACACAGTTTCTAAAGGCTGAAATCTTTATTCTGCCTGGTAAGATCCCAGACTGAGTCCATCCATGTGCTGGTTAGCTGTGATGTCAGAAACCTGCTTCAGATTGGACAGTAGCTCAGCTGCTAACCTCTGACTGGCTTCATATCGGCTGTAAATCTGAACAGCTTGACCTTTGTGAGACTGAATTCCTCTAATTAATCTAATAAACCAGATGTGACCCAGCTGGACCAAAGCAGTCAGTGTGGATCTGATCTTGTTCTTTTGACCTCCTGTCCAGTGTTTAGTAAAAGATATTTAACCTTTTAATGGCTATTTATACTTGACATTTGATGTTAAATACACAATATTTTGTGGTTATTTATTAATGCACAGAGATAAAACAAGTCCAGTCCTTTAGATTCCTGGACCTCCATGTTTTCTGAGGACCTCACCTGGTCACCAAACATGCATGTTACTCCTGATAAAATGTACAAGTATTGATGCAAAATGGGAAAAAAAACACGATTGGTACTTTATGAAGTTATAAGACAGGTGTATGTATTTAGCAAATGTGGGAATCCTACTGAACAGAAGGATAATCAGCCTTCAGGCTGTTTTTCCCCATGCTAAAAGGGACAAAAATGAGAATTTAAAACAGAGCTGGTTTACTAGCAATTTTCTTCAAATATAATAAATTGTATTCATAAGGAGAAAAAGGGACAAATCTGGTGGGGAAACAGCTTGACGATCTGTCAAACCATTTAGTTAAAACGTCAATAATGGAGAAACAGCTTAGCATGAAAATTCATGCAAAGTGTCAAAATGTCAGATTAAATGAATTCACACATTAGACCAAAACAGATCCTTGTGATGTTTTATGTTAATAAATCTCTGCCTCAACCAATCTCTTATCAGTGTACCATCATTTTGTGTTGATGAGACTTTTCTCAGTGAAATTCCCTGTTGCTTGATAGCTTTCATGGTTTATGTGGCAGTGATTGTTTTTTGTTTTAAGTCCTTTAAATGTTTCTCCTGTTTGGAGTACCACAGGGTTCCATTTTGGGACCCTTTTGTACAAAACTATGCAGTTACTGCAGTCCAAAGCAAAGCAGGGAGCTAGCTAACAGGGTTCTTAATCCTTTGTCAAACACCAGTAGTTGGTAGAGTTGAGCTGTTCATTTCAACTAATTTTCTTTACGAAGCACCAGTTCACAACACAAGTCATCTCAAAATGCTGGTTAGGCTGAAATCCAAAGCACAAATCTAAATGAACAAACAAAGCAGAGACTTGTATTGTGGGACCTTTACATTCTGAGATGCTGATGATGCAGAGAGGATGGTTTTAAGTAGATGAAACACCTGTGACTCTCTAAGCTACGACCTCAGATACACACAGAGGACAATGCATCTCACTGATCAACCTGGAAAATGCCACTAGTAAAAGAAATAGACACTTTCTTTAAATATTGGATGTTATTGTGATGATCACGTTTATTCAAATGAAATTTATTTCAAACAAATGAAACTTCCTGTTAAATATATTAAGTTGTAAATGAATGTACTCTTTGTTGTTTAAAGATGATCAAACTGAATTCACCTTCAATAAAACTACAGATAAAAAGACAAAGAGTTGTCCTGTGTGTTCTTCCAGGTTTTTTCAAGTTTGGGCAGAAGAGAGTAAAAAATGCCCTTGACTGATACTCCACCGTGCTTTGCTAAAAAAACCAGGTTTTGTTGTAGTTTTATAGTGACTGAGTCGTCAGCTTGTGTTCACCTGAAGAATGAAGAATAATGGACATCTTCTGACACAGGTCATGGAGTCCGATCTCAGACGTCACCATGCCACTGGTGTAGATCTTTACCTGTGGTTCTTCTTCTGGTTATCCTAACAATACCCAGCTGACACACAAGAGAGACACAAAACAATCATTTTGGTTTACCAGGGGTACTCAATTACAAACCTGACAGGGCCACATGAAAATCCATGGAGGAGTCTGTGGAAACAGGAGGCTCGCTGACTGGTCCCGGCCCACGGGCCGCCTAGACTGTCCAACTAAGAACTACCTGGAGAAAGAAAGAAAAAATAATGTCTCACCTGAAACATGGTGATGTCTTTGAGGGCCCATCTGAGCAGCTCCCCTGGCTAAAGACCACCATCAGGGATCCCACTAAGTGGATTCAGTATACCTCGTAGAAATATCCAGTGTCAATTATTGTCTGTTGATAAAAAAAACTACGATATGATATAATCCTAAATGAAGTGAACTCTGCAGGTGAGAATTACTTTCCTCTGTCCAGTCAGTTTAAAGGCTTGCAAACATAAACCAGTTTGCTTCAGAGGTCTTCATTGATTTTCAGTTCTTCAGTGATGTTTTTTAAACTTTAAGCTTTTTAAACTTTAACCTTTATTCCTCACATTAATAATATTACTAAAATAGTGTTTTTAATCAGAGACATTGATGCTTTTATCACCAGTAGAATGGATTACTGTAATGTCCTGCTTTCTGCTCTTCCCAAAAAGATAATCTAAGGTTTACAACTTTTACAAAATTCAGCAGCACATGTCCTGACGAAGACCAGGAGGCGGGAGCTCATTACACCAGTCCTAAATTCATTGAACTGGCTACCAGTATGTTTTAGGATCTATTTTAAGGTTCTGTTAATGGTTTTTAAGTGTCTTAATGGTCTTGGGCCTTCATATCTCTCAGAACATATCTTTGCGGTCTCTACGCTCCTCTGGCTGCCGTCTTCTTGTCATCCCTTCACTGTAAACCCGAATAAGTTCAGTGAACTCAAAATTTATGAGGAAACTGATTACATAATAATTTTTAAGTTAACTTACTTATAAAATGTAAGTTCATCACAACTTAAAAATTGTGAATTGAATTAAATCAAAGCATTTAACTACCTCCAACTTATAAGTCAACCAACTTATACAGTTTTATTTGAGTAAACTTGCAAATTTTGATTTATTTTAACTTTTATAACTCAAATATTATAATTTATATAAAATAAATCAGTGCACTCCAACCCTGGTCCTCAAGATCTTGTATCCAGCATGTTTTAGTTTCCCTGCTCCAACACACTTAATTCAATGGTCATCTAACTCTGCAGAAGCCTGTTAATCACTACTGATTCAAATCTGGTGTGTTGGAGCAGGGAAGCATCTAAAACATGCAGGATGCAAGATGTTGAGGACCAGAGTTGGAGAGCACTGTTCTAAATTGACCTTTTGACACTAAACTAACAACCATTTTGGACTTTGGTCAAACTTTGAAAAATAAAATAAAAATGATAATAGACAGAATTGCAATTCCAAGTTTATTTTAACCACCTGCACAAGAGTAACACTTCAACTGCATTTGAACAGGATTTTTAAAGTGCTTAATGTACATATTGTATATTTGATTAAAGACACATTTGTGAAATATCAAACAAAAAAATGTCAGCCTCTCTCTTTGGCTTTTTACCTTACAAAACTAACTCAAATGAAATACCCATTATATTAAACACTTAGCCATGGGCATGTTAGTGTCAGTCTCCTCAAACATCAGGCTATGGAGAACAGATGGCAGCAGATGCCCTAAAATCAGCAGGACATGGCTTTACCACACATTACAACGGTCTAGTAAAAATATAATTAAAAGTTATCACAATGTACAAAAAACCCCCAAAAAACTATCAAGTCAAGAGCCACTGTGTCATATGTCACCTCCCTGTGGTTTATGTCTCCCTCTAGTGTCCTGTCTTGTGATCTGTGCTAATGTTTCTCCCCTTTGTCTCACACAGGTGATCCTCATTGTAATCAGCCACCTGTGCCTCGTCTTGTGATCACCTCCCTCTGTGTATTTAAACGTGTCTGTCTCGTCTGTGTTTGTCGGTTCCTAGTCGTAGTCGTGTGAGTCCTGAGTGTGTCTTCGTGTTCCTCGTTTCTTGGAATAAATCTTAATTTTGGATGTACATCTGCGCCTGGGTCCTCTCTTCACGCACCAGTTCATGACACACTGAGAGTCAACCACTTCACTGAACACATTTAGCAACACTAACATGATTCTATTTAGTGCTGCTGCCTTTACATACTGTCAGTAAAAAAATAAATAAAAATCACTTTTGAGGCAAAAAGACAGGGTTTCAACTGTTTCCCACCTTCAAGGCTCATCAGTAGTTTCTGGATGAATGAAAATGTGTGAACAAGTCCTTTTGAATGGTCTAGATGCAACTAAACTGAACAACAAGGCAAATGCTTCAGCTCATTTAGGAGTTCGCCCACAACAAGCTCGTCTTTCCACTAAACCGCTGCACTGACCGGACTGAAAAGCATTGGGCTCGTACTGTTCTTGTTGACAATGGTCAGAATACCACCAGGAGTGTTGACAATGGTCAGAATACCACCAGTTCTTGTTGACAATGGTCAGAATACCACCAGTTCTTGTTGACAATGGTCAGAATACCACCAGTTCTTGTTGACAATGGTCAGAATACCACCAGTTCTTGTTGACAACGGTCAGAATACCACCAGGAGTGTTGACAATGGTCAGAATACCACCAGGAGTGTTGACAATGGTCAGAATACCACCAGTTCTTGTTGACAATGGTCAGAATACTACCAGTTCTTGTTGACAATGGTCAGAATACCACCAGGAGTGTTGACAATGGTCAGAATACTACCAGTTCTTGTTGACAATGGTCAGAATACTACCAGTTCTTGTTGACAATGGTCAGAATACCACCAGGAGTGTTGTTTACGTCTGGCTCTGGTCACTCTTCAATCTGCAAAGAACAAAAACAGTGTTGTATTAAAGATAAAGATTTAATGGTTGCAAGAAAGAAAAAGATCCATATATAACTTCTGCTAAGTAGGTTTTCAGGAGTGTTGCACAGAATTGGATTAGTTTCAGAGAATTCCAGGAACGACACAAGAAAGAAGTGATTAGGGTGCACAGCACACGGTCGGCCACTGTTAAATGTGTAAACATTGTAATTTCCATGCTATTTTTCTGAAACATGTGCCTCCATTTTATATTTGCAGACAATGAAACCTAATCAGGACCCTGTTCAGCCATGAAACCTTTACCCTGTTATTTCACATTCTGCAAAAAACAGTAGAAGATGGTCAACCTTTGTGTCCATAGGAACTGCCCCCAATGACCATATGATGTTGCAGAGACGTGTCAACCAAGACAGTCCTACCACATCTATAGTCTTGAGATACCCGGGTTGGATCTCATCCACCGCTGTGTTGTAGGAAAAACATTGTGAGAAAAACAAAAGTGAATAAAAACAATCTAAATGTATTTAAAACTACAAATTAACTTTCTTCTGTTGATTCTTGTTTTTATTGTGATCATTCCAACCCTCCTCCTTCATCCGGGCTTGGGACCGGCAGAAGTGACCCAGAAGGGACACTCTGGCAGAGTTAATATTTTTTTAATGGAAATTTTCTATCCTAAATTACTTGTACTTTTTTTTAAATTCAAGTATTTACATTCTTTTCCAATAATATTTAAAAATGTTGTTGATTTATTTCAACTTTTTTAATTGTTGAATTTGTAATAGTTTTTCAACTTTTTTTGTTTAAATTGTTTTTGGTATAGGGTTAGGGTAATTTATTATTATTATTTTGCTACTGTCTTATGTGTGGATTATTATTATTACGTTACTTATTTTTGATTGTTTTTGTCTCGTGGGTATATGTGAAAGGGGGGGGATGATTGTTATATTTGACAAATGAAAAATTAAAAATAAAGTGTTTAAAAAATTATTTTTGGTATAAATTTAAATTATTTATATAAAGTTTAATTCTGTTTAAAGCATTATCATTCAAACCATTTATTTCATTCAAAAAGATTTTTTTTTAACAAACAGAATATTATAAAGTCAAAACGGTTTCAAAAAATGGAGTGGACTGAAGAAAACATCTTATCATTTCAGTCCCTTTTA
>SSNR01001752.1:0-12306 GCA_006937965.1 Callopanchax toddi
ACACACTCACTACACACACACACCGCACACACACACAAACACACACTGAACACACACACTGAACACACACACACTGAACACACACACACTGAACACACACACACTGAACACACACACACTGAACACACACACTGAACACACACACACTGAACACACACACTGAACACACACACACTGAACACACACACACTGAACACACACACACGGAACACACACACTGAAAACACACACACTGAACACACACACTCTGAACACACACACACAGAACACACACTGAACACACACACTGAACACACACACCTGAACACACTGAACACACACACTGAACACACACACTCTGAACACACACACTGAACACACACACTGAACACACACACTGAACACACACACACTGAACACACACACACTGAACACACACACACACTGAACACACACTGAACACACACACTAAACACACACACTGAACACACACACACTGAACACACACACACTGAACACACACACACTGAACACACACACTGAACACACTGAACACACACAATGAACACACACACACTGAACACACACACTGAACACACACACTGAAAACACACTCTGAACACACACTGAACACACACACTGAACACACACTCTGAACAGCACACACACACAACACACACACTGAACACACACACTCAACACACACACACTGAACACACACACACTGAACACACACACACTGAACACACTGAACACACACACTGAACACACACACTGAACACACTGAACACACACACACTGAACACACACACTGAACACACACACACTGAACACACACACACTAAACACACACACTGAACACACACACTGAACACACACTGAACACACACACTGAACACACACACTGAACACACACACACTCAACACACACACTGAACACACACACACTGAACACACTGAACACACACACTGAACACACTGAACACACACACTGAACACACACTGAACACACACACTGAACACACACACACTGAACACACACACACACTGAACACACACACTGAACACACACACACTGAACACACACTCTGAACACACACACACTGAACACACACTCTGAACACACACACACTGAACACACACACACTGAACACACACTGAACACACACACTGAACACACACACTGAACACACACTCTGAACACACACACTGAACACACTGAACACACACACTGAACACACACACACTGAACACACTGAACACACACACTGAACACACACACTGAACACACACTCTGAACACACACACTGAACACACACACTCTGAACACACACACACTGAACACACACACTGAACACACACACACTGAACACACACACACTGAACACACACACTGAACACACACACACTGAACACACACACACACTGAACGCACACACACTGAACACACACTCTGAACACACACACTGAACACACACACACACTGAACACACACACAGTGAACACACACACACTGAACACACTGAACACACACACTGAACACACTGAACACACACACTGAACACACTGAACACACACACTGAACACACACACACTCAACACACACACACACTGAACACACACACACTGAACACACACTTTGAACACACACACACCGAACACACACACTGAACACACACTGAACACACACACACTTTGAACACACACACACTGAACACACACACACACTGCACACACACTGAACACACACACTCTGAACACACACACACTGAACACACACTCTGAACACACACACACTGAACACACACTCTGAACACACACACACTGAACACACTGAACACACACACTCTGACACACACAACACACACACACTGAACACACACACACTGAACACACACACACTGAACACACACACTGAACACACACACACTGAACACACACTGAACACACACACACTGAACACACTGAACACACACACTGAACACACACACTCTGAACACACTGAACACACACACGAACACACACACACTGAACACACACTGAACACACACACTGAACACACACCGAACACACACACTGAACACACACACACTGAACACACACACTGAACACACACTGAACACACACACACTGAACACACACACACTGACTGAACACACACACTGAACACACACACACTGAACACACACACACTGAACACACACACAGAAACACACACACTGAACACACACTGAACACACACACTGAACACACACACTGAACACACACACACTGAACACACACACACTGAAAACACACACACTGAACACACACACACTGAACACACACACTGAACACACACTCTGAAAACACACTCTGAACACACACACTCTGAACACACACACTCTGAACACACACACACTGAACACACACACTCTGAACACACACACACTGAACACACACACTCAACACACACACACTCAACACACACACACACAACACACACACACAACACACACACACTGAACACACACACTGAACACACACACACTGAACACACACACTGAACACACACACACTGAACACACACACTGAACACACACTCTGAAAACACACTCTGAACACACACACACTGAACACACACACACTGAACACACACACTGAACACACACACACTGAACACACACACTGAACACACACACACTGAACACACACTCTGAACACACACTCTGAACACACACACTCTGAACACACAAAACATTGAACACACACACTCTGAACACACACACACTGAACACACACACTGAACACACACACTGAACACACACACTGAACACACACACACTGAACACACACACACTGAACACACACACACTGAACACACACACACCTGAACACACACACTGAACACACACACACTGAACACACACACTGAACACACACACACACTGAACACACACACACTCTCACACACACACACACACACACACACACACACACCACACACACACACACACCACACACACACTCAACACACACACACTGAACACACACACACTGAACACACACACTGAACACACACACACTGAACACACACACTGAACACACACACACTGAACACACACTCTGAACACACACTCTGAACACACACTCTGAACACACACACTCTGAACACACACACTGAACACACACACTGAACACACACACACTCAACACACACACTCTGATACACACACACACTGAACACACACACTGAATACACACACACACTGAACACACACACACAGAACACACACACACTGAACACACACACACTGAACACACACACACTGAACACACACACTGAACACACACACTGAACACACACACACTGAACACACACACTGAACACACACACTGAACACACACACACTGAACACACACACTGAACACACACTCTGAACACACACTCTGAACACACACACACTGAACACACACACTGAACACACACTCTGAACACACACACACTGAACACACACACTGAACACACACACACTGAACACACACACTGAACACACACACACACTGAACACACACACACTGAACACACACACTGAACACACACACTGAACACACACACTGAACACACACACTGAACACACACACTGAACACACACACACTGAACACACACACTGAATACACACACACACTGAACACACACACTGAATACACACTGAACACACACACACATAGACAACACACACACTGAACACACACTGAACACACACACTGAACACACACACACTGAACACACACACACACTGAACACACACACACTGAACACACACACTGAACACACACACACTGAACACACACACACTGAACACACACACACTGAACACACACACTGAACACACACACTGAACACACACACACTGAACACACACACTGAACACACACTCTGAACACACACTGAACACACACACTGAACACACACACTGAACACACACACTGAACACACACTCTGAACACACACACACTGAACACACACACACTGAACACACACTGAACACACACACTGAACACACACACTGAACACACACTCTGAACACACACACACTGAACACACACACTCTGAACACACACACACTGAACACACACTCTGAACACACACACACTGAACACACACACTGAACACACACTCTGAACACACACACTGAACACACACACTGAACACACACACACTGAACACACACACACTGAACACACACTCTGAACACACACACACTGAACACACACACTCTGAACACACACTGAACACACACACTGAACACACACACTGAACACACACTCTGAACACACACACACTGAACACACACACTCTGAACACACACACACTGAACACACACACACTGAACACACACACTTACAGATCTTTGTCTCCTCAGACTGGATGTGAAGAGGACAACAGGCAACCTGAAGAACTACAGAGATGCATTCTGGGAAAAACGGAGCAGACACGCTCTGAAGCAGACCTGAGAGAGATGGACTGGACCAATACCACCAGTAGTACTAGTACTAACAGTACTCCTCCAGTACAAGTATTTAATATATCTAAAACACTATTATTGGACCTTTTCATGGCGCTCCTTTCTACTGGGGTCCATTTGGACCTGAGACCTGATCGGAACCAGCCAGAGCTGTGACCTTTGACCCAAAACACCCAGAATAAATGCTGTGATCCACTCTGGTACTGGATCCAGTCCCCATCTGGAGAACCACAGTGAGTCTTCAGACTACGGTGCAGCGAGAGGGACAAAATCCATCCTGATCAAAGATCAGGGACGTCTGACCAGAACCAGGATTCCAGTTCCTTTAGCTGCACCGTAGCACAAAAACGACTCCGGAAAACAGAATAATCGCTTCACCAGACCAAAGGTTTATCAGGACAGTCCTCCTCAGGGTGTGGGAACAACAGGAAAGAGTTGATCTAGAACGTAGAATCGTTGAATGATCCCGACGTGTCTGATTAACCTTCAGCTGGACTTCAGTCCTCCGCCCTCTGGAGCCAGGAGAGGACAAACACGTCCACTGAGACGTCTCATTCATTCAGGAGCAAATCAATCCAATATTCAACTATCAGGATTCTAACCCTTTAAATGACCGTTTTAATACCTGAGTTTTCTCTTTTATTTGATTTTCTGACCAGGCAGAACCTCTAGACTTTTACCAAACGGAGGAACAGCCTGAGCAGACAGGATGAGGTCATCAAAGGTTTGTTCCTAAAGTAGAGCAGGAACCTGAAGGACCTCACGGTTCGACGAGAGGATCCTGCTGTGGACGAAGCTCCTTCACATGTCCAGATGGTTAAACACACTGGATTCTAAAACGTTTGGGGATAAATTCATGAAACACGTTGAAAAAGAGCCAAAAAAAGTACTACACTAGAATTCTACTTCTATAAACCTGTACTATTCCGTTTTTCTCTGACATCATCCTGTTGATTTGTTGTGAATCCTGGTTAATCACTTTGTTCTGCATCATAACTGTATCATAAAAGTATTGATCAATCAGAAATATTTGACTTTTGATTTACTGTCTTTCATCTTTTATTCTAGTAAACGTTTGATCTCTGTTTTATCTGTCAGGTTGTGATATTATCACTGTAAAAAGTTTCCTTCAAACTGACATTAACTCACAGACAGGGGGCGCTGTTACTGGGTTTACCAGCTAAAGTAATATTCATTTACTGTGAGTAGTACTCATTGGACATTGTCCTCATCACATGTTAGGACTCAGGATGAAAACATGACCGTTTTAAATCAGAAAGAAACTTTACTTCATTCCAGTGACCTTTAAATGTGCGATTGTTTGGCGCTCTTATTGTGAAAGGTTTTGAGAGGAAGTTACATCACAGATGCCGTCTTGTTGAACTCATATTTTAACAGTTCCATTAAGTAAAGGTTCACTGAACACCTAACCCTGAACCTGAAGTGATAAACCCGTCTACTAGTCCTCAGTAGTGAAGGGCTGATGCTGGAGGCGTCATGTTTTCACCCTGCAGACTAAAGTCAGCTGTTCTTTATTATCCATCCAGTCATCCAGTCTGGAGTCAAAGGGTGGAGAACAGAAGGTCCAGCACCACACCAGGTCTTCTGGACTCTGAAGGACAAACTGTCAGACTGTAAATAAAGTTTTTATTTCATGTTTAACCATTAAATCGCCTGTGAGTCATTAAAGCATCGTAGCTGTGACCTTTGACCCCTGACTGGTTCTGGTTTTATTTTGATCAGACCCAGAGTCCTGGACCTCCAGGGCCACCAGCTCAGTGGTTTCTCTGCTTCACTCACCTGGTTCTAGTTAGTAGCTGGTTAAAGAGAACAGGTGATTAACTCAGCTGACCTGCAGCAGAGAAACTGAACCTCCAGGACACCACTGTTGATGATGTCATCAGCCACCAATCAGCTGCTGAGGAGCGTCCGCTGAGCTCTACCTGATGGGAGGTCTGATCCTCAGAGCTGGTCCAGCAGAGGGCGCTAGAGGTCTGTTCAGAGAAAATGAAGCTGATTCAAAGAAATGATCAGAAACAACGTCATCAATAATTTATAAAATAGGAATAAAAACTCTAAAGTTTTATTAAACTTGAAACATTTATCAACAAAATATGATCCAGTCCAGACCTCCAGATCCACTCCAGACCTGCAGATCCACTCCAGACCTCCAGACCCACTCCAGACCTCCAGACCCAGTCAAGACCTCCAGATCCACTCCAGACCTCCTGATCCACTCCAGACCTCCAGACCCAGTCCAGACCTCCTGATCCACTCCAGACCTAGTCCAGACCTGCAGATCCACTCCAGACCTCCAGACCCACTCCAGACCTCCAGACCCAGTCCAGACCTCCTGATCCAGTCCAGACCTCCTGATCCAGTCCAGACCTCCTGATCCAGTCTAGACCTCCTGATCCAGTCCAGACCTCCAGATCCAGTCCAGACCCCCAGACCCAGTCCAGACCTCCTGATCCAGTCCAGACCTCCAGACCCAGTCCAGACCTCCAGATCCACTCCAGACCTCCTGATCCACTCCAGACCTCCAGATCCACTCCAGACCTCCAGATCCAGTCAAGACCCCCAGACCCAGTCCAGACCTCCTGATCCAGTCCAGACCTCCAGACCCAGTCCAGACCTCCAGACCCAGTCCAGACCTCCAGATCCACTCCAGACCTCCAGATCCAGTCCAGACCCCCAGACCCAGTCCAGACCTCCTGTTCCAGTCCAGACCTCCAGACCCAGTTTAGATCTCCTGATCCAGTCTAGATCTCCTGATCCAGTCCAGATCTCCTGATCCAGTCCAGACCCCCAGACCCAGTCCAGACCTCCAGACCCAGTCCAGACCTCCAGATCCAGTCCAGACCTCCAGATCCACTCCAGACCTCCAGATCCACTCCAGACCTCCTGATCCACTCCAGACCTCCAGATCCAGTCCAGACCCCCAGACCCAGTCCAGACCTCCAGACCCAGTCCAGACCTCCAGATCCACTCCAGACCTCCAGACCCAGTCCAGACCTCCAGACCCAGTCCAGACCTCCTGACCCAGTCCAGACCTCCTGATCCACTCCAGACCTCCTGATCCAGTCCAGACCTCCAGACCCAGTCCAGACCTCCAGACCCAGTCCAGACCTCCAGACCCACTCCAGACCTCCTGATCCAGTCCAGACCTCCTGTTCCAGTCCAGACCTCCTGATCCAGTCCAGACCTCCTGATCCAGTCCAGACCCAGTCCAGATCTCCTGATCCAGTCTAGATCTCCTGATCCAGTCCAGACCTCCTGATCCAGTCCAGACCCCCAGACCCAGTCCAGACCTCCTGATCCAGTCTAGATCTCCTGATCCAGTCTATACCTCCTGACCCAGTCCAGACCTCCTGACCCAGTCCAGACCTCCTGATCCAGTCTAGATCTCCTGATCCAGTCTAGACCTCCTGATCCAGTCTAGACCTCCTGACCCAGTCCAGACCTCCTGATCCAGTCCAGACCTCCTGATCCAGTCTAGACCTACAGATCCACTCCAGACCTCCAGATCCAGTCCAGACCCCCAGACCCAGTCCAGACCTCCAGACCCAGTCCAGACCCCCAGACCCAGACCAGACCTCCAGATCCACTCCAGACCTCCTGATCCAGTCCAGACCCAGTCCAGATCTCCTGATCCAGTCTAGATCTCCAGACCCAGTCCAGACCTCCTGATCCAGTCCAGATCTCCTGACCCAGTCTAGATCTCCTGACCCAGTCTAGATCTCCTGAACCAGTCCAGACCTCCAGACCCAGTCCAGACCCCCAGACCCAGTCCAGACCTCCAGACCCAGTCCAGACCTCCAGACCCAGTCCAGACCTCCAGACCCACTCCAGACCTCCTGATCCAGTCCAGACCTCCAGATCCAGTCCAGACCTCCTGTTCCAGTCCAGACCTCCTGACCCAGTCTAGATCTCCTGATCCAGTCCAGACCTCCTGATCCACTCCAGACCTCCTGATCCACTCCAGACCTCCAGATCCAGTCCAGACCCCCAGACCCAGTCCAGACCTCCTGATCCAGTCCAGACCTCCAGACCCAGTCCAGACCTCCAGACCCACGCCAGACCTCCAGATCCACTCCAGACCTCCTGATCCACTCCAGACCTCCAGACCCAGTCCAGACCCCGTCCAGCTCTCCTGATCCAGTCCAGATCTCCTGACCCAGTCCAGACCTCCTAATCCAGTCCAGATCTCCTGATCCAGTCTAGATCTCCTGATCCAGTCCAGACCTCCTGATCCAGTCCAGACCCCCAGACCCAGTCCAGACCTCCTGATCCAGTCCAGACCTCCAGATCCAGTCCAGACCTCCAGACCCAGTCCAGACCTCCAGAACCAGACCAGACCTCCTGATCCAGTCTAGACCTCCTGATCCAGTCCAGACCTCCAGACCCAGTCCAGACCTCCAGACCCAGTCCAGACCTCCAGATCCACTCCAGACCTCCAGACCCAGTCCAGACCTCCAGACCCAGTCCAGACCTCCAGACCCAGTCCAGACCTCCTGATCCAGTCCAGACCTCCTGATCCAGTCTAGACCTCCTGATCCAGTCTAGACCTCCTGATCCAGTCCAGACCTCCAGACCCAGTCCAGACCTCCAGACCCAGTCCAGACCTCCAGACCCAGTCCAGACCTCCAGACCCAGTCCAGACCTCCTGATCCAGTCCAGACCTCCTGATCCAGTCCAGACCTCCTGATCCAGTCCAGACCTCCTGATCCAGTCTAGACCTCCTGATCCAGTCTAGACCTCAGTCCACATCTCCTGATCCAGTCTAGACCTCCTGACCCAGTCCAGACCTCCAGACCCAGTCCAGACCTCCTGATCCAGTCTAGATCTCCGGATCCAGTCCAGACCTCCTGATCCAGTCCAGACCCCCAGACCCAGTCCAGACCTCCAGACCCAGTCCAGACCTCCAGAGCCAGTCCAGACCTCCAGATCCACTCAAGACCTCCAGATCCAGTCCAGACCCAGTCCAGATCTCCTGATCCAGTCTAGATCTCCTGATCCAGTCCAGACCTCCTGATCCAGTCCAGACCTCCAGACCCAGTCTAGATCTCCTGATCCAGTCTAGATCTCCTGATCCAGTCCAGACCCCCAGACCCAGTCCAGACCTCCTGATCCAGTCCAGATCTCCTGATCCAGTCTAGACCTCCTGATCCAGTCCAGATCTCCTGATCCAGTCCAGACCTCCTGATCCAGTCCAGACCTCCAGACCCAGTCCAGACCTCCTGATCCAGTCCAGACCTCCTGATCCAGTCTAGACCTCCTGACCCAGTCCAGACCTCCTGATCCAGTCTAGACCTCCTGATCCAGTCCAGACCTCCTGACCCAGTCCAGACCTCCTGACCCAGTCCAGACCTCCTGATCCAGTCTAGATCTCCTGATCCAGTCTAGACCTCCTGATCCAGTCTAGACCTCCTGATCCAGTCTAGATCTCCTGACCCAGTCCAGACCTCCTGATCCAGTCCAGACCTCCTGCTCCAGTCCAGACCTCCTGACCCACTCCAGACCTCCTGATCCACTCCAGACCTCCAGACCCAGTCCAGACCCCCAGACCCAGTCCAGACCTCCTGACCCAGTCCAGACCTCCAGACCCAGTCCAGACCTCCTGATCCAGTCTAGATCTCCTGATCCAGTCCAGACCTCCTGATCCAGTCCAGACCCAGTCCAGATCTCCTGATCCAGTCTAGATCTCCTGATCCAGTCCAGACCTCCTGATCCAGTCCAGACCTCCTGATCCAGTCTAGATCTCCTGATCCAGTCTAGATCTCCTGATCCAGTCTAGACCTCCTGATCCAGTCCAGACCTCCTGATCCAGTCTAGACCTCCTGATCCAGTCTAGATCTCCTGATCCAGTCTAGACCTCCTGATCCAGTCTAGATCTCCTGATCCAGTCTAGACCTCCTGATCCAGTCCAGACCTCCTGATCCAGTCCAGACCTCCAGATCCAGTCCAGACCTCCAGATCCAGTCCAGACCTCCTGATCCAGTCCAGACCCAGTCCAGATCTCCTGATCCAGTCTAGATCTCCTGATCCAGTCCAGACCTCCTGATCCAGTCCAGACCCCAGATCCAGTCCAGACCTCCAGGTCCAGTCCAGACCTCCTGACCCAGTCCAGACCTCCTGACCCAGTCCAGACCTCCTGATCCAGTCTAGATCTCCTGATCCAGTCTAGACCTCCTGATCCAGTCCAGACCTCCAGACCCAGTCCAGACCTCCAGATCCACTCCAGACCTCCAGATCCACTCCAGACCTCCTGATCCACTCCAGCCCTCCAGACCCAGTCCAGACCTCCTGTTCCAGTCCAGACCTCCTGACCCAGTCCAGATCTCCTGATCCAGTCTAGACCTCCAGACCCAGTCCAGACCTCCAGATCCACTCCAGACCTCCAGATCCAGTCCAGACCCCCAGACCCAGTCCAGACCTCCTGACCCAGTCCAGACCTCCTGACCCAGTCCAGACCTCCTGATCCAGTCTAGATCTCCTGATCCAGTCCAGACCTCCTGATCCAGTCCAGACCTCCTGATCCAGTCTAGACCTCCTGATCCAGTCCAGACCTCCTGATCCAGTCCAGACCTCCTGATCCAGTCCAGACCTCCAGATCCAGTCCAGACCTCCTGTTCCAGTCCAGACCTCCTGATCCAGTCTAGACCTCCTGATCCAGTCCAGACCTCCAGACCCAGTCTAGATCTCCTGATCCAGTCTAGATCTCCTGATCCAGTCCAGACCTCCTGATCCAGTCTAGACCTCCTGACCCAGTCCAGACCTCCTGATCCAGTCCAGACCTCCTGTTCCAGTCCAGACCTCCTGATCCAGTCCAGACCTCCTGATCCAGTCCAGACCTCCTGATCCAGTCCAGACCTCCAGATCCAGTCCAGACGTCCAGACCCAGTCCAGATCTCCTGATCCAGTCTAGATCTCCTGATCCAGTCCAGACCTCCTGATCCAGTCCAGACCCCCAGACCCAGTCCAGACCTCCAGACCCAGTCCAGACCTCCAGATCCACTCCAGACCTCCAGATCCACTCCAGACCTCCTGATCCACTCCAGACCTCCAGATCCAGTCCAGACCCCCAGACCCAGTCCAGACCTCCTGATCCAGTCCAGACCTCCAGACCCAGTCCAGACCTCCTGATCCAGTCCAGACCTCCTGATCCAGTCTAGACCTCCTGACCCAGTCCAGACCTCCTGATCCAGTCTAGATCTCCTGATCCAGTCCAGACCCCCAGACCCAGTCCAGACCTCCTGATCCAGTCCAGACCTCCTGATCCAGTCTAGACCTCCTGATCCAGTCCAGACCTCCTGATCCAGTCTAGATCTCCTGATCCAGTCCAGACCTCCTGATCCACTCCAGACCTCCAGATCCAGTCCAGACCCCCAGACCCAGTCCAGACCTCCTGATCCAGTCCAGACCTCCAGACCCAGTCCAGACCTCCAGACCCAGTCCAGACCTCCAGACCCAGTCCAGACCTCCTGACCCAGTCCAGACCTCCTGATCCAGTCTAGACCTCCTGATCCAGTCTAGACCTCCTGATCCAGTCTAGACCTCCTGATCCAGTCCAGACCTCCTGATCCAGTCCAGACCTCCTGATCCAGTCCAGACCTCCTGATCCAGTCCAGACCTCCAGATCCAGTCCAGACCCCCAGACCCAGTCCAGACCTCCAGACCCAGTCCAGACCTCCAGATCCAGTCCAGACCTCCAGACCCAGTCCAGACCTCCAGATCCACTCCAGACCTCCTGATCCACTCCAGACCTCCTGATCCACTCCAGACCTCCAGATCCAGTCCAGACCCCCAGACCCAGTC